>KB663622.1:2821174-2873926 GCA_000349025.1 Anopheles minimus | reverse complement strand
CAAAATAATCAATGGAACAATCAGAATCAACAGTCGAACAGTAATACTCAATGGAACAATCAGAGTCAAAGTGAAAGTCATCAAACGAGTATGCAAACGCAAAACTCTACCACTACCAACCAGTTTAATAATCAAAATCAGGGACAAAACCAACAAGGAAACAATCAGAATCAAGGCCAGAACAGTAATAATCAATGGAACAATCAGAATCAAGGTCAAAACCAACAGTCGACCAATCAGAACCAGGGATCTAGTAATAATAATCAATGGAGCAATAATAATCAAGGTCAAAATCAACAAACAAACAACCAGAATCAGGGACAAAATAGTAACAACCAATGGAGCAATCAAAATCAAGGACAAAATCAACAAACTAATAATCAAAATCAAGGATCAACTAGCAATAATCAAAATCAAAGTCAGAACAACAATAACAATCAGGGCTCAAGCAACAGTAATGAAAATAATCAACAAAACAATCAAAACCAAGCGTCCAGCAACAATCAGAATCAAGGGCAAGGACAAAACACACAAAACCAAAGCTCTCAGAATAATAATCAGAACCAATCGAATCAGCAACAGGGTAACAACAATCAAAGCAATGTATCCAGCACTAACGGAAACAATGAAGCTTCCCAATCGAACAACAACAATTCCAATCAAAGCTCCAACAACCAGAACAACCAAACGTCCTCTGAATCCAACCAAACCAATGGAAATAATCAGCAGAATGGAAGTAACAATCAGCAATCTTCCGGAAATCAAAATACCAATAACCAGAGCCCTACTACTTCTACCACTATTGCTCCACAACCAACTTCCGTGGAAGTACCGTTACAAACTAGCTCCACGATGACGGAAGCGACCACTACATCACAAATGCCGTCTACAGCGTCGACTACTACACAACAAATGACAACAACTGAGGCTACTACTATTGCTCCAACTGCTAGCCCTGCTACTACTCCCGCTACAACGTTACCAACTACATCTGAACCATCAATCCCCTCTTCTTCTGGTACTCCGTCGTCTACAGAAGCGGTTTCCTCAACACAGTCCCCTACCAGTGCAACATCTGCCCAGAGCATACCAACTAGCTCTGAAATGCCCGCTACTACTCAGAGCACTACCACAGCTAGTACAACTAGCACAACCACACAAACCACATCAACTTCCAGTAGTTTCGCTACAGAACCATCTACAATGGAAGTTACCACTACAACGGAAACAACAACAGTTTCTTCCTCTACAACACAAACTCCTACCACACTCACTCAAAGCACACAACCATCTACTACTAGTGAATCTTCTACACAGCCACATACCACACCAACACCCGTTTCGGAGGCGTCAGCCACACAAACACTCACGAACACGACAACAGAATCTACTACGGAAACTTCATCCTTTACAAGTTCCGAAACAACTTCCCCCACACAAACAGCCACACCCGAGGAGTCAACTATGACTACTACAACTGTACCCACAGAAAGTGCAACACAAAACACTGCATCTACCTCACTTACACCTGAAACAACACAACACACTGAAAACAATACACACGAATCCACTACACAGTCTTCTACCACCCAATCCTCTAGCACACAGGATCAGTCGAGTACTCAGCGATCGACAACCGTGGCTGAGCAAAGCACAACAGAACCCGTCACCGAACAATCCACGGTGACGGAAGAATCCACCACACTCACCGCACCTACACAGGAAGCAACCACTCCGGCATCTTCGGAGACGGAGACACCCACTACTACACAATCTACAACACCAGCTCCTACAGAAGAAGCAAACACTACACTTGAAAACACATCCACACCAAAACCCACAACAACACAACCAACCACTATGAAACCTTCGGCAACTGCTTCTAGTTCGGCCGGAACCATCTCAGAAGCACCAACTACACAAACGATACACACTACACAATCATCTACAGCATCATCTTCCGAAGAAACAACAACAACACAAGCCACACCACCAACCACACAAACCACCACATTGCTCACAACAATCGTTATGCCAAGTACTGAGTCCACTACCACTCTTTCTTCTTCAGCACAACCATCAAGCACTACGCAGCGTCCATCCGCTGCGTCAACCACCGGAAGTGCAGCCGGCTCCGGCTCGACCACTAGCCAACCGCCAGCATCTGGAACTGCCCCGGCATGTACTGAGGATGGATTCATGGGTGATCCGAATGATTGTAAGAAGTTCTACCGTTGTGTCTCTAATGGTAATGGACAGTTTACCCGATATGAGTTCCGCTGCGGAGATGGTACTGTATGGGATGAAAGTGCCGGCAGCTGCAACCATGATTGGGCCGTACAGGATGGTCGATGTGGCAAGGCAAATGGGCAAGGATCGGGACCTCAGGGTGGTTCTCAAAGTGGTCCGAGCGGACCGACTGGAACTGACAGTGGACCTAACGGTCCTGATGGAACCAATGGATCGACCGAGGGACCAAACAGTTCAAATGGTACAGATGAACCTAATAGCAGTCCAAATGGAACTAATGAATCTCCTAATGGCCCCAACGGACCGGATGGACCTAACGGACCTAACGGACCTAGTGAAACTAACGGCCCGAATGGAACAACTGAACCCAATGGACCAACTGGAACCAATGGACCTAATGGACCAAACCAAACAAACGGTCCAGAAGAATCCACTCCTGCTGGGCAACAGTCAACTACGGTTCCACCATGCCAGCAGCAAACTACCACCACCACACAAACACCCTCAGTGCCGGCAGGCACTAACGGTGTATGCGAACAGGAAGGATTTATGGAACACCCTTCGAATTGTAAGAAGTTCTATCGATGCGTCGACAACGGTAACGGTGGATACGATCGATACGAGTTCACCTGTGGACCCGGTACAGTTTGGGACAATGACATTCTTGCCTGTAACCATCCGACATCAGTCCAAAATTCGAAATGTGGAACTGGAGGTGAAACTGCATCCTCTCAGTACCCTGGCAGTTCGTCCGGTCCTGGTAACACCTATCTGCCTCCAGCACAATCCTCTACCGAATCCATGCCAAGTACTACAGAGCAAACAATGAGTAGTCTGGAAGCGGAATCACTAACCACAGGTGCTACGGATGCGACTAGTCAGGAGACAACAAGTAGTTCGAGTAGTACAACGGCATCACCAGAATCTTCACCATCGACTACCGAATCAGCCAAGGAAGAGACTTCGTCCTCCGCTCAAGAACAAACTACCGAAACTCCAAGCCAGACAACAGAAGCTTCAAAGGGAGAAACAACAGCCAATGCACAAGAGCAAACAACCGAATCGCAGAGTCAGACATCCACTACCCAGGCAGGAGATTCCTCGACTACTCCCGAAGGTGCTACCGAAACTTCTACAATGCCATCATCGGAAGGGTGCGATTCGGAAGGATTTAAGCCTCACCCGACCAACTGCAAGATGTTCTACCGCTGTGTCGATAATGGCAAGGGTGGTTACACGAAGTACGAGTTCACTTGCTCGGAGGGCACAGGATGGGATGAGAGCAAACAAGCATGTAACTACGAGTACGAAATTCCCAACTGTGGAGCCGACCGTCCACCAGAGCCAGAACCAGAGCCAAGCGGAACGGATATGACGACTGGAAGTAGCGACGGTACCACCGCCGCAACAGATGCAACAACGGCACAAGCTCAAACAGATGGTACTACTTCCGGTCAAGAGACTACAACCGCTAGACAAGATATGACGACAGCTTCAGCTCAGGAGACGACTACAACCCCGGCAGAACAACAAGCAACTACAACAGAGGGCAACCAAGAAACGACAACAGCAACCAGTGATTCAACTACACCTTCTGCATCGGCCCAGGAGACGACTACCACCGGACAAGAAATGACTACATCTAGTGAAATGGCGTCTGAAATGACAACCGCACAGGGCCAGGAAATGACCACCTCTGGTGGGGAAATGACAACCGAAAACTCGCAACAGACTACTACAATGGGTAGCTCCTCATCTTCGGGTGAATGTACTGAGGAAGGTTTTATGGGTAATCCGGACGATTGTCGCAAGTTCTACCGGTGTGTAGACAATGGCAAGGGTGGATACAATAAGTATGATTTCACTTGCGGCGAAGGTACCGCATGGGACCAGGCACTGCAAACATGTAATCATGAGAATGTTGTTGAAATGTGCGGCGGACAGACAGGTAACACAAGCAATAACACTAACCAAACACAATCATCATCAACATCCACTACTACTACTACTACTACTACCACACAAGCTTCTTCCACAACTACTACTACTACCACATCAGCTCCTTCCACAACAACAACTACTACCACACAAGCTCCTTCCACAACCGCTTCTACCACTAGCACTACCCAAACACCCACTACCACCACTACACAAAGCACAACCTCCACCACCACAACCTCCGCACCTTCATCAACAACTTCATCATCATCATCTTCATCAACCACCCAAAGCATGCAATCCTCGTCCGAATCCACCACCGAGCGCATGAAAGCTTCTTCCTCCTCTACAACGCAAGTAAACTGTACGGAAGCTGGATACTTCCCGAATCCGGACGACTGTACCAAGTTCTACCGTTGCGTTGACTGGGATGGAATGGGTGAAAACTTCTCCGTCTTTCACTTCGACTGCCCCGAGGGTACCATATGGGATCCCGCTGTAAATACCTGCAATCACGAGGACAGTGTCCAGCCACCCCGCAATTGTTCCAAATCCGCACCAGCGGAAACCACTGAATCGAACGCTGAATCGACAACCTCTGTTACAGAAGAACCAGGTTCGACGACCGAAGCCGCCCAAACGACGACAGCCCAGCAGACGGAAGCAACGACTGCGGCCAGTGGCCAGCAAGAGACGACTACCGATGCCATGAGTTCCGAAACGACGACGGCCGGGAAGGAAGAATCCACGACTCAGGCGCAAATGATGACCACCACAGAGGGATCGGCTCAAGAAACGACAACAGCGGCCGCACAAGAAACTACCACGACGACTGAAGCATCTCAGGAAACTACAACAGCAGCAGCTAACGAGACAACAACGATGGCCGCCCAGGAAACAACGACAATGGCTTCCCAGGAGTCCACAACGATGGCTGCTCAGGAGACTACGACAATGGCTTCCCAAGAAACGACAACGATGGCCGCTCAAGAGACAACAACAATGGCTGCGCAAGAAACAACGACAATGGCCGCTCAAGAATCTACCACTTCCAGTAACCAACAGGAAACAACAACCGCAGCTCAGCAGGAAACAACTACAGCCGCTGGTGGAGAGCAAGAGATGACAACCATGGGTCCATCTGAGATGACCACTGAAGCTGCTGGACAGGAGCAAACAACCGAGGGTATGGAATCCACCACAGAACCTGCTTCCCAGGAGTGTCCAGCAGGATGTATGAGCTCGTGCCCACCTGTCGACGAGGATCAGGAACGATTCGTGTGCCCGACCGGATTCAAACGACATCCGAAGAACTGCAACCTGTTCTACCAGTGTACGGAAAAGCCGAATAGCTACGACTACAGCATCGTCGTGTTTAGCTGTCCAAACGATACCGTCTATCAGGAAGATCGGACACAGTGTACGGAACCTGCAGAGGGAGATGACCGTTGCAAGGCAGCTAATCTGCGATCACAGCTGCGAAACACGCGTCAGCTGCCGGTAGTGAGTAAAGGAGTGGGCTAAATGATACTGCCATTGTACTCACTTTTGTTTCCCTTACAGATGCAGCTTGGCTCGATGGATCCGCTCTGTCCAACGGATGGTCATTTCGCGATCGACGATCAAAAGTGCAGCTCTACGTTCCTCCGTTGTACGCAAGGACGGTCTGGCCTTCAACCGAACATGTACCGCTGTCCGAAGGGTTACGTTTACTGGCGAGTTAGCCGTCGCTGTGAACGGGTTCAGAAAATTCCTGAGTGCCAAACGACACCGATGCAGGAACGTTCGGAACTCCCGGTCGAATGGATCAACATCGGTAATCGACGCCGAAGCTTGTTCTAGAAATGAAAACGTTTTCAGGGAGCAAGAGTGCTCCGGCTGCCATAATTCTTCATCGTGTTCCAGAATCCCTCTAGCTGCTCTTTTTCACCGGTGCAACTAACTACTCAACATGAACTGGTGCCACTCGTGGATGGGAGTTCGGTGTCAAGCTGTCACGGACCGCACCTGAACCGTTGGAACCCCTTCCAACGTAATTTGTGACACCCAGTTCTAGTCAGCGAGCAATTTCTCTGAGCGTACGACACCAAGCGATCGGTAGCAATCCGGAGTCCGATCGTTGACAATATACAAACTACGCTAGGCAACCTAGATTTTAGATTCTAGCTGTAAGTGTACGCCTGATGCACGGCAGTGTATATAATTCTTTCGCAAAATTCTCAATACGACTGGGTTTTGTGAGAGGTGGGATTTCGACAACAATAACAAAAATACCGGAAACAGATAAAATTTAACCCTGATTACTCTCCGGTTCGCTGTCACATAAATGAACCAAACATGTAGCCAGAATCAATTCTTCATCTGGATTGTTTCTGTCACATAGTAGTTAGGCACTTTGCGAAAATGAGCTTATACCGAATTTGCTTCCGGAAAGTGTTGTACCATTGTTTTCGCAAAGCAAGTGACGGTGAACCACTGAGCAATCAAATTGTAACGATATACTTTTTCTGCATCACATACGAACGATTTTAGTGTTTTAAGATAGGAAACGTGCACTTCTACAGCAGTGCATGAGCAACTGAAACAGGTATTTCGAAATAAAGCTGCTGTAATTTATTGTAATTCGAGTAGCGAGTATTAATATAACGAAAGATACCATCTTCTCTGCTGCTCTACAAATGCATTTGGATCTACGCAAGTCCGCTGTCCTCCAGCCTGGTAAGATAATTCATTAAAATAAATTTTCTATACCTCACAGGGATTGCCAACCGATTTTCTAAAATTGTCCGTATAGTTGCATTATACAGCTACTTACTTACTTAAAAAACCTCTAAACCACTTTGGTCGAGTGCCTTTGTCTGCCAATCCATTATCCCGAACTTCGTGGCAGACGCGTCACTCCATTTCAGTTTAGGAGCCTAACACACCTTCTGAGAAATTTCCTCTCGAATGCTGTTGAAACAGAACAAATCCAAAAACTACACCCGGTGAATTGTCGGAGGAATGAAACGAATCCCCAGCGAGGATCACAAACTGGATTAGTTTGTTCTTTTGATGTAATAATGAATATGAGCGAAAATCTTTCGCGTACACTCTCTCCATCTTATGTCTGCTCGCATTGCATCGGTAAATATTCAAGACGACAAATTTTGAAATCTTAAACATTATCCGAATTACCCGCCAAATAACACGCTTTTAAGAGGGTGCGTCAGCACTGGACCAAGTCCGTGTCTGAGAGGCATATATAAAAGTTCTATACAATCCCAGCTAGTACCATCGTGACAGGTATTTTGAGTGGAGATGTTTTTTCTCTGGAGATGTCAATCTGGCAGGGCCGCTACTGCCACATGCGTATTGGATTTCCTCATTAATATCGATCTGCTGTGTAGGAGAGCCGCTAACTAATGATGTCTATGTCATATCTGGATTAGCTTATAGAAGAACGTACTCAAAGTTTCAACCCCTTAATCGCAGATCATCCTTTTAGCGATATGTTGAATTATATAGCTAATCCACTCTCTGATTCCCTTAGTGCGGACTCTCAATGATATCAAATTGTCTCAAAAGTTTTTCATCCAATGTCAATCACACACGTCTGAAATGCTTGGCCGGGATTTCAAAAGAGCTCATTGGATCGTAAAGTTTAATCCTGTCTATGCTATCGTACGCAGCCTTGAAATCTAAGAAGCGATGGAATGAATAGATCTGTTGCTTTGATATTTATATTCCAATATCTGCCGCATGGTGAATATATTGTCAGTGTTTAATTTTCGGTTTCTGAATCTTCTATTTTAGTTTCCAACTAACACGAATAAGATAAGTCGATTCTGTAGTATTAAGGAGAATATCTTGTACATGGTATTCAATACCGTAATGCTCCTACTACTACTAATACTTATTGTCTCCTTATTTGCTTATGAAGACCACACAATCACATGCATCGATTAATTATACCGTACCTGGTTTGTTGTTTTGTTAGTTTATAAAGTCTTTAAGTCAATGGACTTCATTCGTCTCTTCTAGGACATGCCTCTGTAATTATAAGTCTATATAAATAAATAACTTTGAATTTTCTTTAAAATATTTTTCTGAAGTTAATATTCTTTCCAAGAACATTATTCTTTTCTTCATTGCTATAAGTTCTAGCTTTTGCTATATTCATAAGAAGTTTATTTGATTTTTTCGTTTGAGAAGATATACTGGAACACTATATTTTAGTATGTACTAGGCTGTACATGTGCAGATGCAGCAATGTACAGAACAACAAATATCCGAACCTTGGATACCGAATTCGAAGACTTTTTCGATAAAATACCGAAAAGAATTTGTTTTTTCTTCGGAAATCATCGTTTCAAAACTGTTCCCAATTTTCTGTATTCAAAATTTCCTTACCCCATGAAACATTTCATCTATTCGCCCGATGAAAAGATAATTTTTATCACTCTGCCAGCATGAATTTTATTTCGCTCCACTGAAATTCTGCAAGGCTGGAACGGTCATGGTTCGTGGCCAGACTAAAGTTTGTTCGCATAGGAAATGGTTTGAGACTCTGCTAGTTTTCTTTTCCTTTCGTTTGAGTTTTGCAATCATTCACTCACCCATGTTTTATACAAATTTGTTTGATTTTCAATCATAATCTCAAATGATTGCCTTTTTGTGCAACAAATCACTAACTAATTGCATACACTGTCATCAAAACTGTGTTTTCATTCCTCTCCCATTTTTCGGAGATATCGATTTTGTGTTTCTCTCGCTCTATGCTCTTTGCGCCGCTGCTCAAACGCACACTACATCCCATACGCGAATGTGTTGCTTTTCTTTATCGTTGTTTTGATCCGTCCGGCCAAACCAGTAATCTCGGTTGCTGTGCGAATCTTAGTCCATAAATTTGTGTATTTCGTGCTTTCGCAAATCAAAGACCAGTAAGTAGGCATACAAACAAGCAAACACATCTATCGCACCCAAATGTGTTGGTCGGTTTGTTTTAACAAAATTGTGCAAAAATTTATCCAACATATATTTGACAGCTCTCGGTGCTCTCTGCGTTGTCCGCACCTTTCTGTGCACGTGTGTGCGTGTGTGTGTATATGCGATGTTTTTCTCGCACTTCGATATGCACTCGCATTCTCACTCTCCTGCTCTGACGCAATATTCTGCTCTCTTTCCCTCTCTCTCTCACACACATACGTTTCACTCTCATTTCAGTTAGCAGCTGGTGCGGCGGCAATGGGCCAAGCAATAAAGAAGCATCGCGGGTGGGAAAAATTGCATTCGGAACCGATCTCAAAAACTTGCGCCTTGCAAACGACGTGGTCGTGGTCATAGTTTGTCAGTCGATTGATATTCCCGTGGCTGTAAGCGACCCCCAAGCTCCACGGTGTGTCAAGTGGTCGTCGCGGTCGGAGTGCGTACGAAGGACAGCAAGTGCGGACCGTTCTGAAAAAGAGTGAGTGTGTGAGGAAGAACGGGCCTATAACGTCGTGTCGGTGTGTATCTTAGTTGGCGGGGTGGCCTTACGTAATTTCTGCCTCAGAACTATCGCGAATTTATCCGCTTAACGAGTCCGCTATCCCGCCGACCAAGGCCAACGTACCGTGTTTTCGAGGCCGTTCCGTGTGGAATATTCCGCCCATTCTGATTCGGGATTCGTTTCGTTATACTAAAGTCCAAATTATTTCCAGCAGCAAACGTCGAACAAACAGCGGTTTAGTGAAAAGCGACCCACCACTAGTGAACAGCGTGTGCTTCAAGTGTGTTTCCGTGCCGTGGAAATCGTGCCATCAACAGAAAAAACACACCTTTTGCTACCGTGAAAGCACTGGATAGTTCCGATCGATCCTAGGGAAATTCCGTGCCGTCACGTAATCGCTTAAAACCTATCGTCACGAGAGCTCACCGGAAGCAGTAAAACTTGCCGCCGAGCCAGAAGTAGCAACACAGCAACACAACAACAATGTTCACCGTGTGCAAGAGTGCGGCAGGGGCAACGCTGGTCGCCAGCCTGCAAAGGTCAGTTCAAAGCATCATCCCCCTGCTTAAAAAATCTCATCAAAACCCAGAGGCCCACCCATCCACCCCCCATTGATTGGATGGCGGGGGAAAAACTATTGTCAGCCGGTGAAAGCAGCAAATCGTACGATGACAGTCTGGCGCACAGAACGAGGGTAATTGAGGAGATGGTTCTATTTCTGGGGCCAACAAATTCGATAGTTCTTTCACAGATCATCGATCTGCAACAAAACTTTCATTTCCTTGCACTTGGCCACCTACATTTTTTTCTGCTGTCGGACCTTTGAGCACTTGTGTCAGTAAGTTGGCTCGGGTTTGCTCATGCTTCGCACTCTCTCACACCACATCACTGTTACTCTCCTGAAAAACACGACCCACCGAATGCACCTACGCCTAACGCTGGTGCAACAGTGCAGAGTTGCATATAATGGGGAGATATTTTCGGTTTCGAGGCCATGCTAACTCATAGAAAATATTAGCAGGAACTTCGCAAACTTTAGATAAAAGATTTTTGAAAGAAATTTTTGTAACGAACGAGAATAGAAGAAGGCGATTTAGCATGAGTGACATTGAAAAACTCGCATCATATGCGTTTATGAGCATTATAATTTTAATAGAGAGCCAGCTCGTCAGATAGTGCAGGCAGTTGCTCGTTCCTTCTCAAGTGAGTCAACTATATCACTGTTCGGCCGTTCAACATTGTTAGCGCTAGACGGAAGTGTGCGGTTTCAAGTATGTTTATTCTACATTAAGTAACACCCTCCCATCCTATGCTATTGATAGACAGACACCCCCACTGCCAGGTATTTATTATGAAATCGGCTTCATTGTCCTATTATTGCTACTACAATGCCGTTATTTTCTGCAATTCGTTCCACACAGCGATAAAACAGGAACGTAACGAATAAGATAAGCTTTTTGGAAAGCACAAAAATCGGTTGCGATGCCAAAAATGGTACTGCACGGCTATCAACAATTAATCCAAGCCATCAGATAAATAACCAAAAAAACTCCCCAGCAACGCACTAGTCAAATGCACATCACAACAAACTTGCGATAGCGGGCCCTCCCATTCTCGCTGCATTGCTCAACACGTCTACCTCGCTCGTACTTGCGCTCAGAACGATCCGCATTTGTTGGGTCCTCTCTTTCATACCCCTTTATCAGAAGATAAAGAACATTTACTCACCTGTTCGTACAGATGTGTGTTCAACATGCATTGCATATGTGCCCGTGTGTGTTGTTGACAATGCAATTCATATCGCGATCTGCCTTTTAATGCCCCGCATTTTTACCTCCTTACTTATTGTTGATTTCTTTTCCCCGCTTTGCGCTTTGTCAGCAATTATAAATCAGCTGACTGCGGACAAAGCATAGCTTTGCTTCGTTTATCTGTAGTAGTATACGATATAATGCATTCGTACCCGTATCTTCGACACATGTCCGTGTGGGCCAGTAAGCTGTTCACAGCTTATCTAAAAGCCTCCTTGTGCGATGAAGCTTTACCAATGGTCAGTATAGTAGTACACTGATTATTTATTTTCCTTAAGAATATTGCACTTAATAATGGTCGCGAAGGGGAGGATAAGGACTCGCGGTCTTTTCTTTTGAAACAAACACTATAAGCGAAGTGTAGTAATTATAGAATTCCTATATTTATCCACTGACGTCATCCAGAGTGTGTGGAACATCCGTTCGCATGGATTGGAAGATGAAAAGAAGCGACACACAGCTTGGTTACGGGAGTAAGAGGGTGAAATTTGAATAACCTTTCCAACAATACATGTCCCGTGAGCAATCCGAGCAGGGGATGATTAGTAATTGCCATTGTTATGGGATTTTTTTCGTCAGCAAACGAAAAACCAAACAAACAATCTTCCATTACCGTACTATAGCGGAATGCAAAGTGTGAGAGTGGTTAAGCTTTTTTGCTGGACGGATAAACCATGGAAAGTGCATAAGGGAATGAAAATTCCCTACTATCGATTTATTGATTTGGATTTCCACAAAATTACCGCGACCCATAATAGACGGAAGGTCTTTTTGTTGTGCCCTATCAACACGGAACAAAACGAAATTATTTCTATGAGAAATAGTACTGTACAGTAACATTTCCAAAACGCCTAACGTCTGCTAGTGTGATAAAACAATCTCTGTCCGCAATGTCACCGTGCTGATCAACGTCTTTTGTTGATGTTGCGCCATAAAAAAAGGTTGTACACTCACGGTCACTTGTGCGGAATGCTAAATTAAATCATCATAAATTTGTTTACAGCTCTCGGAAACACCACATGCGACCCTGTTTTCATGAGTTTATTTTTGCGTCACTTCTTCGTAGGTATGGTGTACGTGCCATGTCCTCGTCGGTGGTGCAGCATCCAAAGTTGGCCGAATTCCCGCTTGAAAACGAGCCCGTCCTCGCCTACCGGAAAGGCTCGACGGAACGCAAAGAGCTGGAAGCGGCACTGAAGAAGGCGTCGGCCAAGATGGAGGACGTGCCGATCATTATCGGTTCGGAAGAGATCCGCTCGAAGGAGGTACGCCACCAGGTGATGCCACACAACCACAAACACAAGCTGGCCCAGTTCTATTACGCGGACCAGAAGCTGCTCCAGAAGGCGATCAAGACGGCGACGGAAACGCAGGTCAAGTGGGACCGCACGCCACTGGACGAGCGTATCCGTATCTGGCAGAAGGCGGCCGATCTGATGGCCGGTCCGTACCGGCAGGAGCTGAACGCGGCCACCATGCTCGGCCAGGCGAAAACGGTGATCCAGGCGGAAATCGATTCGGCCGCCGAGCTGATCGATTTCATCCGCATGAACACGTACTATCTGAAGGAGGCGGCCAAATATCAACCGATTAGCGAGGATGCGAAGGTGACGAAAAATTCGATGCGGTTCCGCGGTATCGATGGGTTCATTGCTGCCGTCAGTCCGTTCAACTTCACTGCCATCGGGGGGAATCTGGCGTACACGCCCGCCTTGATGGGCAACGGCGTGCTCTGGAAGCCGTCCGACACTGCCCTGCTATCGAACTATGTCATTTTCAAGATTATGCGTGAGGCCGGTGTACCACCCGGTGTGGTAAACTTCGTGCCCACCGATGGGCCCGTGTTTGGCGATACGATTACGGCCTCTCCCCATCTGGCCGGCATCAACTTCACAGGTTCTGTTCCGTAAGTATGCACCAAAGCGCGTTGAAGCGAATATATCCGCTCGTTTTCACTATCTGTTTTTACCATTTCCTACAGCACGTTCAACCGATTGTGGCGTCAGGTGGGTGAGAACATTAACAACTACAACAATTTCCCCCGACTGATCGGTGAGTGCGGTGGCAAGAACTACCACTTTGTGCATCCGTCAGCGGATGCCGAGTCGGTGGTAAACGGCACGATCCGGTCCGCGTTCGAGTTCTGCGGCCAGAAGTGTTCGGCCTGTTCGCGTATGTACGTGCCCGAATCCCTGTGGCCGAAGGTGAAGGACGGTTTGCTGATGATCCGAGACACGCTCAAGGTGGGCGATGTAAACGACTTTTCCAACTTCACTTCGGCCGTCATCGACGACAAAGCGTTTGCGCGCATCAAATCGTACATTGAGCATGCCCGCAGCTCCAAGAAACTGACCATACTCGGCGGTGGCAAGTGTGACGACAGCAAGGGCTACTTCATTGAACCGACAATCGTGCAGACAACCGACCCGAACGATCGTATTATGACGGAGGAAATCTTCGGCCCGGTGCTCACGATCTACGTATATAAGGACAAGGATCTCGACAGCACCATGAAGCTCGTGGGCGGATCGACACGGTTCGCACTCACCGGTGCTGTGTTCGCGCAGGACGAGTAAGTTATTTTAGCACATTTTCAAGCCGACCAGTCTTAACCGCACGCGTTTGTTCTGTTGTTTTAGAGCGTTCCTCAAACGAGCTCTGGATGAGTTCAAGATGACGGCCGGTAACTTCTACCTAAACGACAAATCAACTGGTTCCGTCGTCGGCCAGCAACCGTTCGGTGGTGGTCGTATGTCCGGCACGAACGACAAGGCCGGCGGTCCGCATTACGTGCTCCGGTGGGCTACACCACAATCGATCAAGGAAACGTTTGTCCCGCTTAAGGACATCGACTATCCGTACATGCGCGAGTAAGCGCACCGATCGCGCTATCCATTTGGACGCGTTGAAGCCGTTCGCTGAAGTTCTTTTGTTTATACGAGATGAATGATTAATCCTTCCACTTGTGCCGGGTGAGAATATTGCGTCAATTACTGTACATCCCGTTTTCCTCCCATCGGTTTTTTCCCTGCTGTCCTTACTGATTCATCTGTCAGTTTATTATTCGGATTTTTCGCTTATACTACTAAGGAGGTAGTACTGTTTACAGCGACCAGCAGCAGGATCTGTGTTCGTTTTTTTTGCTTATTAACATTTAGCTTACCCGCGGTGAATACTAATTGCCAAGCTTTCTCACGTGGCAGAAGTCGTTGGAAGGGTTCATGAAGCCGGAAACCGGTTGAAACGAAACGCGCAGTTCATAACGCAGGGGCACTCGGTTCCGAATACAATTTGACAATACTTAGCTGTGCATCTGACGGGCGCCCCGCTCCGTTAGCTGCGGGATGCAACGATGATGCATTCGCATTAGGCCATCACCGCTCACACGGCTCCGATGTTGCAACATCGTGATGTTTTTTCTGTTCTTGTTTTATTCCTTTCCTATGGTACACGCCGCAATAAGTGTGATTAGTGTGTATGCTCCTGCTCGCTAGGAAAAGGTAGTTTGATAGTGTATTACTACTTGTTGATCATGCTGTTTTCCTTTTTTGCTTTCGAAGAGTTCGGTTCCGGCGATATGAATCGGACTCTTACTGTGATTATTAGAACGAGCCAATCCGGTCGCGAACATAAGTATTACCGACACATCGCTAACGGCATACATCGGCCCATCGATGAGATGATGTGTTGGGGGAAAGGGTTGCGGTCCGGTCTGATGAGAACGAACGAGATACTACAATTACCCTATAGCCTAGATATGCGCGCCATTTACTGACCGACCACCCTTTGATGTAGCTCCACTGCTATATTTAATCATCAGTCGCAACATAAAACCAAATCTCAAAAACCATCTATATACATATGTATTTGGCCGCAGTGCAACGAGAACGTGCGTGTGTGTGTGTGACGGTTAGATGGAAAGAAAGACACGTTCATGAAAAAAAAACAACAAGCAACTAAGACCTGTTTGCTGCTGCATTAATGGCCGTTTGATGATTGTATCAAACAACTATCGTAAGCGTAGCGTAAGAATGAGATAAAAATTATACTGAACGAAAAAAAAACAAAAACACACACAAAAATAAGTTAATAAATGTTTTAAAAATGAAAAAAAACATACGCTGTTGTCGTGGAATTTCTTGGTTCTTATAACGAAAATGCATTATTCAAACGCAAACAACCAACAAACGCAACATACAACGGGATTTTGCTTCTTTTTGGTTGTCCTGCCCTATCGGGCACGTCTACGAGACATGCCCTGGCGGCCAATCCGTTTCCAGGAAACTCGGTACAAGGCTGCATCTCTCCATCCATGGCTGCATCCGATCTCGCTCAGGTTGGACTCCACTTTATCCAGTCTTTGAGCCACCTTCTTAGTGGGGCAAGAATCCGGCATCCTCATCATGTGCCCCAACCAACGTATTCTTCCGGCTTTGGCCATTATCAGGATATCCGCATCGCCAAACAACTTAGCTAGCTCGTGGTTCATTCTCCTTATCCACACGCCATGCTCGCACACACTACCAAAGTTAGTCCAAAGCACTCGTCGTTCTGAGATGACGAGCGCATTGGCGTCCTACGCCAATCCGTAGTGGCCTACCGAACGAATCAGTATGCGATATATGGTGCATTTCGTGCGCAGCTGGAGTCTTCTGGATCTTAGAGTTTGTGTTTGAGATGTTGTTGTCCGATGTTACTTTTGTGTTTTAGATTACAAACATGAATACATATATCCGTTTATTAAACTAAGTTACAATTACTTGACACACTGTATTTGCTCGGACAAGCACGCGGTACGTCCGTTCGCGTTCAAGGATAAAAGGGAAGAGAGCCCGAGTATGGCCACCGCGCAACGCCGAAGGTAGCCGAACGCTTCTGTCGACCGCTGTCACTTAGCGACAGGGTTGAGTAGCGTTTGGCGCTTAGTGCCCAAGGTATCCACAACAGTTACGATCTTTCCAAGGTACCAGAATTCCTCTACTACCTCGAGATCGACGCCGTCAACTGATACTCTGCCTCTAGGTCGAGCTCTATCATGGTCTTAGCTTCCGGCAACCAGGTACTTTGTCCAACGGGATTAGACTCGCCAGACTCCGGTGGGTTAATCGCGTTCAGCGAATAACAACCGACAACCCACTCCGTAAAGTCCTTTTAGGACGTCCAAATGGATAGTGTCTTGGACTGGAAGATGACAGTGCTCGACTGTGGGTGGTCTGGGGGACTTCAGCAGCAGGCAAGACCACGATGTTATTGTAGCGCCGGTTAAGTAAGTAAGTATACTAAACAAAACAATTCGAACACATATCCTGGCGAGCATAAAACTAGAGAGAGATCTGTAATAATAACTCCCTCCACTTGCTATCATCGTAGAAAGCCCTTTTCTATCATGCATGATCTGATTGTTCAAACACATGTAAATGGTATATTAAACGTGGGCTTCCGAGACCTATTTGTATGGGTGTAGTGGAGTGTTCTCCTTTTCTTCTCTCTGCGGACACTACTGTGATCAGAATTCGAAACATGTTTGCAAAGGCCTCAACGTAGAGCCCTAACCACAAGTCGATCACGGCTATAGGATGCTTTTTACGGATAATTAATTATAATTTTATGTATCACGAAGCCTCGAAATCCGCCATTCAGAGGCAGTGATAATTATAAAATGATAACAGTTTCATGTACGTAAAACATAAATGTTATTCTACATACAAACCATTGAATAGACACGAACAAGAAATTAAATTATTAAACAAAAAACTCTGTGCGTCGGCCGGGAATCGAACCCGGATCAACTGCTTGGAAGGCAACTATGCTGACCATTACACCACCGACGCCCTGCTAGCTGGAAACGAAATTTACGAACCACACCAGGATTCATGGAAGTTGATAGAAAAGCTTTCCTGCTGTTCAAATCATAGGTCTATTTGTATAGTTTTCTTCGTTTTATACAGGTTTTTACCTGAACGGCGGATTTGGTTTCGGATGTTTTATTGAGTGCGATATCACAAACTTCGGCACATGTACCGCATGAACAAAAACACTAAGGTAAAAATTTTAAATTACTTATATTTAAAGTTCGTACAATATTAAGCAAATGATTGAATACAACAACAACAAAAAAACATTATCGCTTATTAAAAAACATAATCGGGCATTTTTAAAGTGATGTAATGGATGTAATAATAGAAGAACATCAAATGTGGAGAGTAAACTAAAACCAGAGCACACGGCATACGAAACGAGAAACTCTTTTCATCTTTTATTTGGCTCAATGCTCTTAATCTGTTTTCGAGTTTTGACCGAAAGTATAGCCCTAACTGGCCGGCTACCGAAGCGTAATTTGGGTGTGATGTCAAACTGTCCGTTACCGTCTTATATGAGGACGGATAAGGATTGTTAAGAGTGAATTAAAATTGTAAACAGTACTAAACGATTTAAGATAATGGGGGATTTTTAAAAAGAAGTCACAAAACATAATTTAGTAACTAGAATAGAATAGATCGAAACCCCATCGGAAGTGGGTTTAATCGAAACTTAAGATGAGCTTGAGTGTGTATTTGTTTTTTGTTTGTTTTACGAAGAGCCACACCAGTGCCTTCATTGCTACCCCATAGCTCTGAAGACCTTTACAATATATTATATATTCGTCATCGGTTCTCTGTTGGAAACACGCCACGTCTGTCCCCTAACGACGGAAGCTGGTTTTGAAGCCCTTCATCGAGGACAATACTTTGGCCATCATCGGAGCCTTGCGCGGTTTTGTCGGTTGGAAAACTGTAATGCATCGAATAACAATCAATCAATACAAAACTTCAAATTCGTCTAGCCTTATGTGGTACCCTTAACTTACCTTGGGCTTGTGCATTATCGCGCACACCGGCCGCCACGCGTAACCGTGCATCGCCGACTTGCGCTACGTTGCCCGCTTTGAGCGCGGCAACACGTGCCGCCGGAGAAACGACCGGTGCTCGGGCCGTACCGTATTTCACCTGTTTGCTAATCACATTCCGCGGTGGTTTCACTGCGGAATCGACGTATGCTAGTTGCGTTTTGCGAATTGGAGCCGCCGCCTGCTCTTGGGAAAGCTTAATGTTCTGCGTAAGACTTCTCAGCTTTGCGTCACGTTCCTCGGAGCAGCGCTAGAAGTGAAAAACGGAAACACACAAAATAGAACACTCACCAAGAGGACAAGAGGGAGCGATTCACTTACGAGAAACATTTCACGCCACGTTTCCAGCTCCTCCTCGTTCCGCTGTTTCGATCGGAACGTACGCTTACAGTGTTGCTCCCACAGTACATCGCTATCTTCGACAAAGTGCGGATTAAAGTGCTCTAAATGAAGCAATTGGTTCGGATTGGCGCGTTCAAGCACCGGTTTTAGGATGTAGAACGGTATACCACCCGTAGCGCCTATCTCATCGATGTGATCCTGCAGCAACCGTATGCAAAGCTCGTACAACGTCGGTATTACGCCTTTCGCGTTCGTCTTCATGCCGGAATAAACCTTTGTACGAATGTTTTTCGATTGCATGCTCTGCCCGAGCGCCTCCTCCTCGGTCAGCGGTCGACCTTTACCGCGGCCACTTTGCCCACCCATAAACACACACTCCATCACGGTTTGATTGAGCGGCATTGGACGGTAATGGGGCGAAATCATTGGTAACGATTCCACGATTTCCGACGCCTCGGGAAGTGGTTCTAGTTTGACGTTCTGTGAAAGAAGCTCCGAAGCCGTCGGTATGCCCCCGTTACGCCCGCCCGATGTTGATGAGGTGGAAGAGGATGCTCTTGGTTGCTCTTGCTTAATTCTCGAATAGGGTGCTTCACTATCACGTTGGCTCGATGATGTGGAAGAGGAGGAAGATTTCATTACGGTCACTTTCACCTTTTCCTTGTTACTACCGGATGGTTTTTTCTTCGATCCGGAAGGCATACCGATCATGGCGAGCGCATCGGCAAAACTAGCACCCCCGGAACAATCGAGACCTTCGTTACCATCTTCACCCACGGAGTCGTCATTGTGGTGCTCTTGATTTAAAGCAGGCGATGATCGGGATTTATCTTTTCGTCTCGATTTAGACTTAGATTCATCCGATCTTTCCCGTAATGATTCCGACTTTTCATGATCCCCTCGTCGCTTGGAGGAGGAAGAGGACGAAGACGAATGTCCTTTCGATTTATCCTTCTTTGAATGTGATGATGAGGTAGAAGCAGAACGAGGAGATGCTGATGTCACTTGCATTGTGCTGTCTTCCATTCCACTGCCATGATCCGTTCGATGCTCCTTGCGCGATCGTTTCGATGACGATGCCGTATCCCTATCCGCATCAGTTTCCTCCGTCGCGTGCCGTTTCGAACTTCCACTGCGCTTCTCCTTTGATCGGTGCCGGTCTTTTTTATGACTAGAATCTTTACGTGAGTGACTACTGCTATTGTTACTGCTACTACCGGCACCGCAATCATTTGTGTTGCTACCGCTGTGATGCTTTGAGGAACTGCGATTTTTGTGTCGTTCACCGTCACCGTGGGATGACGATTTCTTTGACGATTCCTGATGATCCGTCCTGGTGGAGGAGGAGGATTTGTGAGATTTTGTCTCCCCTCCATTCGAAGACTCACGGTGTTGGGCAACTTCGTTCTTTCTTTTATCGCTTCTATCATCATTCTTATGTTTCGGTACACTGCTAGAGCTGCTCGACGTTTTGGATGTGGACGTGTGATGTTGATGATATCCTGCACTACCGTGCGAATGTCGTTTACTACTATGATGATGGTCATTCCACTGACTGGAAGTTGCTCGATCCTCCGAGCTTATCGGATGCTCCGGTTCCACTACACGATGGTGCATAACGTAGTGGACTTCCGGCTGAGTTACTTGTCCATCCGATGCTTCTTCATCGCTATTGCTGTTGTTAGCTTCTACTTCACCGGAGAATCCTTCGTCCATGCGGAGGTGTGGCTCTCCATAGGACACTGAAAACAAAATATAGTATTAACAAATGTTCCACTATTAAATCAATAACCTCTGGTTACGGTTCTAATTAACAACACAGCCCCCCTTGCCGATGCTTGACATCGCAACAGAACATTGCAACGCTCGATCAACAAACGCAATTATGGCCCCGATTTAGCTATCCAGTGTTAACTGGCGCATGCAGTTTGCCGTGTACGAGAGGTTAATTCTCAATTTCGATCAATTGCACGTACCATCTTGATCTGCATGTGATACACGATCCTCGTTGTTGCTACCGCCGCCGCCGCCGCCACCGTCGCCGTCATCATCGTCGTCCTCATCGTCGTCGTCTTCATCGTCGTCTTCATCGTCGTCATCGGCCAACGAACGATTATGACCGTCTTCTTCCTGATCACTCATATCGCTACGTTGCTGACGCTCGTCGTTCTGACGTCCTTCAGAATCCGCGCCTTCTCCATGTGTAGCTGCATTGGCGGTATTGTCATCCGATTCTTCCGCAGCTACCATCGCTTTCCACTTGGTAACGAGTGCTTTGGCCGCAATGCCCACCTCACCGTCGTACTTTCGGAGACTGTTGACTGTCCGCCCAATGCCGGTGTCTTGCAGATGTCGAACGGAGATTGGCAGCTTGTACAGCTTCCCAATACAGTGTACAATCTTTTGAAGAAAGAAATTGTGGATTAACGATTGTTACAAAGGTGAATTTAGAACCGAATCCGTTCAGGAAACACTTTAGCTCAAATGGGCTATATTTTGTGTAGAAGTAATATGACAAAGCAGATATGTAAATCAATATCGTTTGGGACCGGACGCAATAGTGTATCTCGAATTTCAAGTTTAAAGATTCAAGTGTTGAAAAAAAGCTATCAGGCAAGAAGAAATTCTTCAGAACATCTTTAGCTGGTGGTCGTTTATTAGTGGACTATTCCTGCATAACTTCAACATTAAATCAGTAGAAAAAATGCCAAATTTCCCATGTACAATTCAAAAAGCTTCTTCCTATACTAACAGTTAGTTGCTAACACTAAGGACAGTAGAAAGCATGTAAAACCGAAACATGTTGCTATTAGTAACGCTCATAAGCATCTACGTAGATTCGTAGGCTAAAAGACGGGTAGAATGAACCGTGTTATTTGTTGCTTAAAATTAAGTCCTCTTAACTTTACAATCCGTGGTTTTTGCGGTCAAACAGCCAGCCAGTAACCACGTTGTGACGCTACTTGCGAACAATTTATCGACGTCGATGTGGCAGATAAAAGATTGCTTCCTTCACGGGTACATTTTGTGCTTCTGACAAAAATAACTGAATTTGGAAAAGAATATCGGGGGCAATTTGCTCTTACGGACGGACGGGTATTCAATGCAGGTAGCAGAAAGACAGTTCACAAAACCTTCATCCGCTGTACGAAGGACGTCCGTGTTTGAAGAGCAAGAACAAGTGCATGGGTTTGTACCTTTTCTTGAAAAGGGTAATAAAATTAACTTACCCTTGCCGTGTCATTTAATGACTTGTTGATGCTGGTCTGGTAGTGATTGATAATGTCCACAATCGACGACATTTCGGCCAACAAATTCTGATACTTTCCTCTCGCGCACGATGACGATGGCGGTTTTTCCCTTTCCTTAGGGTTGTTCTTTCTCAGACGGCCGTGTCCGCTCCCGTTGCTCGCCTCTTTCTACCTTTCACGATCTCTTTCGGCTTGGCTCTATTATTTCAAGCACACAAACCCAAAAACACACATACACAAGCTCGGTAAGCTTAGATTATATACACATGCAACTTTACACAGGTACGTACGGTTAACGGGGAACGATCGTATGGCCTTTTTGCAAGGTTTTTTCGACCGACCACCCGTGCTGTTGTTTCTTCAAACTATCACAACAATCGTGTTACATCCAACGGGAGTGAATCAACGAGCTCGTTACTAACAAACCAGGCACAACCAAATTCTATTGTTACATCCTACTGCAATGGGTTTCGCCCTCTTTCTATGTCCAAGGGGATGCTTTTCCACCTCGCTGCATAAGTACAGCATAACTGCTATTTTCCAACTGCCCTAACTACTCGTCCGCACGCATATGCGTAAACAAGAGCACATGTACACACACACTTCTATACACATTCACACACACGCACGCACGCACACAGAAAAGCACACGCAGTCATGCGATGCACACCTGGTTGGTGTTGCCTAGTGGGAAATCGCTTGCCAACACATCGATCGCCGTCAGCTAAAATTCACTTTCCCGCACGAGCGAGATGGAGAAGAATGGTTTTCCTGTCGGTGACCGTGAATGGTGACTAGAGAAACAATTGCACGCTGCATTTGTCAATTGCTCCCCATTTTCACGATGACTTTTCACTCACTTTCTATCACTACAAGTCACCGCGGTCGTGCAGAACCGTTACGCAATTAAATTCACACACAGCTATCGAGACCATTCAACCAAACGGGATGTTGTTGACTCTATGGTTGCTTAGAGGATTGTTGTTGATTCCGGGATTTAATTTTCACCAATTAGAAGGTCAGCGATAACGTAAGCAAAACGACACAAATATATATGCTGCTAACTTATCACAGCAGGCAACATACACACTGTTCGATACGCTATTCCTGCTTACGTTCATCAGCTGAAACGAGAATCGACCATTGGTGTGCGTTTTGTGCCCGATTTTCGAACTGTCAAACTTCGGCTTATCATTGCACCACTACCACCCGCTGATCAAAAAGGGCCAATGGAATTGTATATTTAAAGGGACCAATAGTGGAGAAACGAATACATTTGTACCAACCAACCGTGGGCATGTAAAAAACTGCTACGTTGGACAAAACGTTGAACTCAGAAAACAAAATACTATCGTATGCGAATCAAATAAGAATTGAACAAACTGCTTTAATTTTCATCAGTGGTGCGAGACCATCTCCTCTTGTACACCCTGTACATGTGGCTGTCAAATGTCAACACGAAGCCGTGCGCGCATGTGTGTGTGTGTGTTGCGTATTATTTACGATGTTTGTTTTGCTTCTTCTTCTACACCGGGTTCGTTGGTCGCTGTACCGTACACTGATCGCGTTTTCCCCGGTGCGTGACGTCATTACCGAAACCGGCAGTACTATATCGAAAAATAGAAATGCCTTCGATCGATCACACCCATACATAAGCCATTGCTTTTTCACGCATCTCCCAACTCGCACCTCACAAAACACGTGTGGGTGGTGGGCGAATAGCGAAAGGACGACGGTGTTAGGCGGCGCGGTGCGGGAACAATCATATCAATGCTCACCAGCACCACTTCCATCATCAATCGTGGGACATAAATTTGGCAGAACGCGCTCTCGCACAGTCAATCCGTCCCGTTGGTGTCTCGCGGGCAGTACGAGATTCCGTTCATCGCGATTGCAAGAAGTTTAAGGTGAGTATGAGATGTGCTGTGCCACTGTTCCACGTGTGCGTGCGCGCGTGTGTGTGTGAGGAGGTATATACGAACGTAAGAAACACGAACGCGCGAGCGAAGGAGAGTGTGTGCGCACTGTAGCCTGCAAATGCGCTTGTCAAAGCGAAACGCCACACCGCAGTTCCCGGATTTCGAGCCGTGTGCTTTGCTCCGCCGTCATCATTGCCGTATTCCAACGCAAACCGTGAAGAAGGAACGCGGCCTGTACGGTTCTCGTTCGCTCCCGTAGTCCTCCGGGTAGTTCAGTGTTTGTGTGTGGTAGGTGTGTGCGCGCGTGTGTGTGGTTTTCTGTTCGGAATTTTCTATCTCTTTTTCGGTGCGTTCTCGCCCAATATTCCCAACATTAAGTATTTTATGTAGATGCAGTATAAAACAGCCACATTTGTTGCCAAAAACAAAACTTCCACTTAACAAGAACGTCGGAGGCGATTTTTTCTTCGCTGTTGCGTACCGAGCAATGGTGTTGGTGTTTTTTGAGGATATAATTTCGAGAAGTGAAACGGTTCGGACACGCTATTACGGCATTCCCATCTAATTTTCTGTGTGTGTGTGTGTGTTTTTTTTTCTTTTATTTATAACTCGTTGCACATTTTCCGGGACACGGCGGTGCAGCCAGTGAAAGCTTGCGAACAACCCCCAAACCAGCAGCAACATGTATCATCTGAAGACGATCGCCAAGAATGCCACCATCAAGCAGGAGGTGGCCACGCTGGTGAAGGCCGTAGCGGCCGTCCAGCAGCCGATGCTGGCGGTGAACCAGCAGCAACCGAAGCGCACGTACGCCGAGCACCAGATCCCGGAACGCCTGAAGGATGTGTCGACCGCGGCCAACCCGCGCTTCTTCGACATGGTCGAGTACTTCTTCCACCGGGCTTGCCAGATCTGCGAGGACAAGCTGGTCGAGGACATGAAGGGCCGCGCTTCGATGGACGAGAAGAAGAAGAAGGTGAAGGGTATTCTGATGCTGATGCAGCCGTGCGATCATATCATCGAGATTGCATTCCCGCTGCGGCGCGATTCCGGCGACTACGAGATGATCACCGGTTACCGTGCCCAGCACTGCACACATCGTACACCGACCAAGGGCGGTAAGTATAGCCAGTGGCGGCGGAGGTTGGTTGGGCGGATGAAATGAAAATCGTACCACTGAAATGTGTGTGCCGATTATGTAACAACTCCGTCGTACGGGCCGTCGTTAAGTGCGTTTGCCTTGCCACAGCGGAGCGCAGAAGAGGAACGAAAAACTTTCGGTGGAAAAATCATTATATTGGATTCTAAAAACGAATTTCTCTTCCTCGGGTCGGTTTCGTGCTTTTTTCTGGGCGTTTTTCACACTCTTGTCAATATAATGCGGCCCACCCAAAACAGGCGCGGGCCTTTATGTATGATGAATGTGAACGCCTACGCCTGTTGGTTCTTTCAAGACAGGCAAAAACCTACCAGAGCAAACATTTAGAACGTCGTTTATCGCTGCAAATGCGAACCATGAACCGACTGGGGCTACCACTACTACTGGTCAAGTGTGATAAGTGAGAACGAACCGGTCGTAGTCTGTGGAAATGGAGTAGAAGGAGTGATGTATGAATTCTTACCAACAATTCAATTACGTATCATCGGTGTAAAGGATGGGAAAAATTGCTCCGTCTCTCACTTCTGCGTCACCTCACGTGACAAGCTGGAGGAGGCCTTCCCAACGTTATTCTTGGGCTGATAAAATAACGCATTAAACAACAAAGTCATCGTATCATCTCTCTTCACGTGGTGGCCCGTTGTGCACAGTTGTCAAGTCAACAGTGTGTTGAAGAGCAGATAACACGCGAGACACAAATAATAGGCCTCCCCCGTCATGCTGCAAACACCGTATCGTAATGCTGCAATGCCCATTATCAATGGTCAAATTGGTTGCCGAAAAGCAGCGACAGAAGTGGTAAATTTGTCTATCGATCCGAGGCAGCAGAACATCCGATAGGGAAGCACCAAACGGATTATATGATTGTCTCTGCACACCTTCTCATCGTGGATGTTTTTTTCTTGGCGTTTACTGAGTGTCTGGGTGGAATGCTAACTGAAGGTTTTCTTTTTAGGATCAATAGCAACATCTACTGGTGCGTTGTAAAGATTAGATTACACATAACCGGACCGTAGTGTAGTGTGTCACTGTTCGCACAACGCATAAGGACCTTGAAACTGGTCCCAGAAAGCTATCAGTTGCTTACAATTGCTTACACTTTGTGATTCAATCAACGGATACTAATTGGCTTGCACAGCTACACGACCCTTTGGACGAGAACATTGCTATCAAAATGATTCTTTCTAACGTGGAATGAACTCGCTATAACAAGAATGTTGCCGTTCGAAAGGAGAGAACTCGTAGCAAAAACATTGCCTCGTGCGCTTACCACATTCCGCTACTGGTATGTTTAACATGCAGAACGATAGGAAAGCAAAAGGGACAACTAACGAGCACCGATCAGCACTCCGGCGCATTGTCAAGAAAGATATAAAAGCAGCGTAAAACACATGTGCGACATGTTGTCAGGCAAGCACGTGGATGCTGCTGTTCCATTTGCGCCGTTTGCGGGTTACGATGCGCCGGCGAACGTTGAATGGACGTGAGACTCACTGGAAGTGCAGGGCACTTGAGCGAAATGCCATTACACACTTTCACTTCAAGTGGTGCACCGTTCGCTGTTGTCATAGCGGAGTCATACACACTTCACGAAAAGGTCGGGCCATGTTTGCGGCATTGGATCGTCAGGCCTCTCATCACCGACTCTGGGGGTAGGACGTGTTGTTCTAGTTGTTAAAGGGTGCCACAGTTTGAAGCGATTATCATCTGCAGCTAATCGTTACGTACGCATCGCCAAGCGCAAATAATAGGGCCACCGCGCAAACGGCTTTACTCTCCAACCCCACCCAAGGTCACCGGTGTATGTCGCACACGTTGATAAGCCGCTATCTGGGGTTCCACGGAAAGTGCGGCGAGAAAGTGAAACACTATCGATAGGGTCCGGATGGTTCGGTTTGGGCCCAGCGGTTTGCGCCCAAGCATCGCGTGCGATTCTAATGTCATAACTAATTTTTAGTGCGACCCGCCCTACTGATAACGGTAGCCAAGGGAGAAACACTGTTGCAAAAAAGAGGCAGAATGCCGTTGCTCCATGTGATTCTTGCGAACCAATCACCGGCAGGTACTAGCATCGGTCCCTAAACCTTGGAGAGACATCGTTTTTTGTGCGGATTTTTGTGGGTTAAGTGGTACTTATCTTATAAATCCCACGGGGTGGTTCGATTATTGGTGCGAACCAATGTTTCTTAAACCTGATTGCAGTGCAGTGCAGCAGACAGTGTCCTCCCGCTAACCCGGAGGTGTGTCTCCGTAAGGTTTACGTCACGATGAACAAAAATCGATTCACGGGCTAAAAATATTGCCGCATACAATTCTAGCATACCCGGAGGTTTCCCCCCCTGTGTGGGACATGGTAAAAGCTGTGTTGCCGCACACTCCACACAACAACCCAACTGGCTTCGAAGGTAGTGGTGCATTCGGTGCGATGTTGCTCTCCATTTGCCGACCGGCAAAGGCCTACGGGGAAGAAGGTTCTTTCTGTTTATTTGCTTCTTATGATGATTGTGTCACGATGTCACGAGGCCTCGTTGGGGATGGTTACGTAAAGCAAGCAAACGATACGTTAGTAGATCTGGTTCACTCAAAATGCCCCAGTAATAAGCTAATTTGCTGTTGCTAATCTACCGAATAGCGAGGTGTTGTTAATAAATAGTCGTGTGGCTTTTAAGTAGCAGCCAGCAAAAATAAACAAAAGCGGAATTAATTATTATCAAATTCTCAGACTTGACTCAAATGCGGCTTCTCTATATGCGCCGCTAAAACCAACTTAATATCTTCTCACGCACACAGCTATTACTCTTGTTTTGGCGATCTTGTGAACTATGCGACATTTTACGCACCTGTCGCAGGACATATCAGTATAATTATAAGCAGTAAGCATTAATGCTATAAATAGCGAGCGGTGGAAGTAGTTTGCGGAATTTAACAGAATTTGTCCGCCCTTGCGAAATGGGTAGTAGTAACGCGACAGAAAGCAATACGCGTTTCATTTGCTATTTGTTTGTCTCATTGTATCTCATGTCGTTGTTTACTTGTGACTACTTTTTCACGTTATGATTTCATTAACATTCACGTTAGAACAGGCGCATAGCTACAGCACACCAAAGCTGTCGCATCCGATCCGGTAGAATCTAATGTGTTATGCAAATCAGTAAATAAACAAGCGTAAAGGTCGATTCGATATCGTTAGCGCCATTCGCGTCCCCTGGCAACTGGTGGTAACTTTCATGCTACGATCTCAGGGTGATCTTTTGTGATACGACTTGCTATTTGAAGGAAGGGTACATTAACAATTTACCTGCCAAATTAGAGCCACCTTGTCGATACATTGTTGTACCGGTTGGCGATAAATCGCGTACGATCTTGTGCATCGATTAGAGCGAACGAGCCGATGGAATTGGTAAATAATTTGAATTGCTGTAAAACCAGACGTACATACCAGCGACAGCGATCACACAACTTCCTTCTTCTCTGCGGCATTGAGATCATTTTGCGCGCTACGACACAGGACGGTTACAGATGATCTTACATAACGCGACACAAAACAATTTAAAGGCCTACTAGATGTTTTTTTTTATTCACCTCTTCCCGACCCGACACTTGTTTGTCTACGGTGCGTGCGTGTGTTGTTTTTGCATTTGCATGGGCGGGTGATAGAACCCTCTAAATTTAGCTCGCACGCGGTCCAATTCCGACACCGGTCTCGCTGTAAAGCTACACCACTGTGCGGTACGAAAAACCGGAGAGAGCATACACGCACACATGAGGGTCTGTTGGATCAAAACAAAACCCATGCGCGAACGATCAGACGATCCTCACTCCACCTGCTACGCGTGTTACTGCCGGTGACTAATCTCCGTATGCAAATGGTGAGCAACATCGTATCTTCCTCGTTGATGTGGTGGAAATCGAGCTCGAACAACATTCTGTATGTACTCGTACTAAACATTCTAAACCGGTTAGGTCAGGGGACGGCACAGTTTTCGCGAAAGCAGCCAGACGATAAAGAAAAGTCCTACTTTGCATAGGCCAGATACACTTTTTCCAATTCTACTGTTTTAATTTTCTTTAATATTCTAACATGGAATTTTTTCCCCCAACAAAGTAATGCAAATAAATTTTACAAGTAAAGTAGTGAAATTATATGAGATGAGAACATTTTCTTCTTCTATGGCTCTACAACCTCGAGAGGTCTTGGTCTGCCTGTTCTGGCTTCCGTGACTTGAATTTACCCGCAAAAAGTTAGTCTGTTCCGAAAGGGATTCGATCCCCGGAACTGCTGCATGAAACCGACACCAGAGACGCTCGGAAAGATTATTTTATAATGTTATTCTTTATTTCGTACATACACTAAATTTAACTGTAACTAACAAAGTGCAAGGACTTGATGAAAACATGAAGCATGAAACTAATAAGCGTTTCATTCAATAAGGTAATGTTTACCTGTTGGTTCATTCTTTGAAACACTTTCACTCTATTGTTTTTGCTAGTATCATTTTCAACAGCATTTTACAAGTTTTGTTGTAGTTAGCGAACAACGATCGAAATTTGAATGTTTGAATAACGTTACAGCAGCACGATTGGAAATTGAGTTTTAAGAATGTATTTTTATCACAAAGAAAACAAAAAGATTTTTGACAACGAGGAATTAAAAACCTCTAATACCTTAAGCGCAGCAAACGGTGTAGAATTCAACCAAAAATAAAACCATTTCAAATTTGTTGGCATAGATAGAGTCTATGTAAGTTCGCGGGAAAAATCTGGTGACGGGATTTGGTGATCTTTGGGAGTGAAAAGCGAAAAATATCCACAGGCCGGATAAAAACAGCTGGCGGGTCCAGATTTTGGCCGCGGGTCGGACTTTGCCGACCCCTGGTTTAGATGATCCCGTGTGGTAAAGCTTCCTGACGATTGTTCGATCACCCGGGGAGGTACAAGTTTGGAATACTTTTCGATTGTTGCTAACGGTGTGTGTTTTAATGCCCCTCTCGTGCCCCATAGAAGAGGTTAATGCTTTTGCTTTTGATACGAGTAAATATGCTCTGCGATTGGTCCATCGTTTTTTTTCATTGACATTTAAAGCATGGCTTTTGCGTCAATGTTCGAATTAGTATGCCATCCGAAAGACCCGAGTTAAGCCTTGGGCACAGGACCCCAACCTAGCTTTACCTAGTTGATAAGCACTCTCGCACGCTCGCAAGATGAAGAAAAGTAACGAAAACAAAAGGAACCTCGTGGTGTCGTTTGAATATCTTATCTATACACGGTACGTTTGTGTCCGGTTGTGACCTTGAATGTTACATCTTCTCTCGCTATTTCTAGCGCTTCGATTCACAGCAAAGGATTATGTTGCTGAGTGCTCTTTCATCTCGAAATCCCAGCCAGATCTGATAATCGTTTTATCTCTCTCTACAGGTATTCGTTTCTCGCTGGATGTGTCACGCGATGAGGTGAAAGCCCTGTCCGCTCTGATGACATTCAAGTGCGCCTGTGTGGATGTGCCGTTCGGTGGCGCAAAGGCCGGCGTCAAGATCGATCCGCGCAAGTACTCCGAGCACGAGCTGGAAAAGATTACCCGCCGTTTCGCATTGGAACTGTCGAAGAAGGGCTTCATTGGCCCGGGCATCGATGTGCCGGCCCCGGATATGGGCACGGGCGAGCGCGAGATGTCGTGGATTGCCGACACGTACGCCAAGACGATCGGTCACCTCGACATTAATGCGCACGCTTGCGTTACCGGCAAACCGATCAATCAGGGCGGTATCCACGGACGTGTGTCGGCCACCGGTCGTGGTGTGTTCCACGGACTGGACAACTTCATCAAGGAGGCAAACTACATGGCCCAGATCGGTACAACCCCCGGCTGGGGTGGTAAGACGTTTATCGTGCAGGGCTTCGGTAATGTCGGTCTGCACTCGTGCCGTTATCTGACGCGTGCCGGTGCCACCTGCATCGGTGTCATTGAGCACGACGGTTCGATCTTCAACCCGCAAGGTATCGACCCGAAGGTAGGTGTGATTTCGGTGGCCAAAGCAAAACGAGATGCAGCTATTTCATAAATTCTTGTTGAATTATTGCAGGCCCTGGAAGACTACAAGAACGAAAAGGGTACGATCGTTGGATACCCTGGAGCGCAACCGTACGAGGGTGAAAACCTGATGTACGAACAGTGCGATATCTTCATTCCGGCTGCCGTCGAGAAGGTGATCACCGCCGACAATGCTGGCCGTATTAATGCCAAGGTAATAACATTTACCAGATGTGGATAGATAGCGATACAAACTATGATCGTCTTTGGTACAGATCATTGCCGAAGCTGCCAACGGTCCGACCACGCCTGCCGCCGACAAGATCCTGATTGATCGCAACATCCTCGTGATTCCCGATCTGTACATCAACGCCGGTGGTGTGACGGTGTCGTTCTTCGAATGGCTCAAGAACCTGAACCACGTCTCGTACGGTCGTCTGACGTTCAAGTACGAGCGTGAATCGAACTACCATCTGCTCGGTAAGTGTCGCACCACCTGCATGCTTCGGCGTTCGCTTCAATATGCACTAGAACTGCTTGCTTATGCACTACACTACCCTGCCGGACGATGGTCCAGTGGTAGTGGTCCATCCAGCGAAAAAGAAATGAAGATCGCACTAAGGAACGCACTAATCATCGCAACACCGAACCGAACCAAATGATCAACCGCGAAGGTGTACGAAACAATTGCTTTTAGTGGCAAATGATTGGCGCTCTCTCCGTCACTATTTGGGTCCAACGTCGCGGGTACCCAACATCATTCTAAAGCACCTAACAGGAATTGGCTTAGAATGCAGCTTTCGCCGTACCAAACATTTATGGCTGGTTAACATTCACCGCTCAAAAACCCCCCAATCGGACAGTAGAGCATGTTCTGAACGTAAGTCACCGGTTAGTCAAAACTGGTGATAGTAGCAGAGTGCAATACGAAATTTACACATCCCTAGCACCTCTGTCCCAGATGGAGGGTCGCTCTGCAGCTGCATGTCTTGCCTTGCGCTGTTGCTGCCGTTCTCTCTCTCCCACCAATAGATTTATAACTTTATGCTGTGTCCCTTCACCTTCATTTCTTTCTTTTTATTTTATCGTTTTTATTTCCTCTTTTTCTTTCTTCTATTTTCTATACTCTATTGTTTTGATGGCCATATTTTTACGATGCAGCCTCCATTCAACAATCGTTGGAACGATTCGTATTTAGCGACGAAGAGAGTAAAGTATCCCAACACAGTAACGGTGGTCTCTCTTTGTGCTTGTTTAGTATCGATATCTGTATTTTTTGTTGTTGTGGTTGTAATTGGCACATTTACCAACATCCTGCCCCATTCTCTCTCTCTGTGTAATTTGGCCCGTGCAAAATTGTTTTTTTCTAATTTGATTCCCTCATTTTCCGTGGGTTTGTCCCGTTTTGATTGGTTTGCACCACGAAAACGAAAAGGTTTCATCTTCTCCCACCAATCCATTGCCCTCAAAATTGGTGTCGCCTGCGCACCAGTGTCTAACATTGTTTGTTCCATTGCATATTCGGTTTTTTTCCTCTACTCGACCCATTTCCGGAAAGCGACCTCGTGCTGGATGCGTCACCAGCAGCAGCATCATCATCATCATCGTTCTGCCCGCTCGAAAGTCGCTCGTAATCGATTTGCGTGGTTTTGTTGTGGCATTATGCTTCCGTTCTGCTGCCCGAATGAAATGAATGAATCACTAACGATCTTAATTGCATCACACTTCTACCCAACAAACAGTGTGTTGAATTACTCTCGCACTCGTATCAATTGCGCATGAAAATACACAGCAAATACTAACTGTGTGATGCATGGTTTTGTCGTGTTGAAAGTTTGAAATTAACCTTCTCTCCTTTCGGCCTGAGCCTGATGCAGAGCTATGCCGCCAGCCTCCCCCGAAACATACGGTTAATTTAAATGGTGCTTTTCTCCCCTTTTTTTCTTCTTATGGTTCACTTTCGGATGACTTTCGTCCTACAGAATCGGTGCAAAGATCACTCGAGGCACGGTTCGGTACGGTCGGGGGCAAGATTCCGATTGAAGCGTCCGAAGCGTTTACGAAGCGCATCTCCGGTGCCTCGGAGAAAGACATCGTGCACTCCGGTTTGGACTACACGATGGAACGTTCGGCCCGTGCCATCATGACCACCGCCATGCGCTACAATCTTGGATTGGATCTGCGTTCCGCCGCCTACATCAACTCGATCGAGAAGATCTTCCAGACGTACCGTGACGCCGGCCTCGCCTTCTAGACTGCCGTACAGCCAGCCCCCGTTTGTGAGGGTGCAACGTTCTTGTGCGCGTTTAATGTTTGGTCCGTGGACAACTTTGCTCTCTTTCCTCATAGCGTTTTGAAGGGTTTCATTTTTTTTTTCGTCCCATCTTCAGTGACGTGTTCGTAAGACAAGGCATTTCGGTTCTGTGTACTACACTGTGTAATTTTATATTCGCGAGCTCGCATAACGTGTCCCTCTTTGTGTGAGTGTATTGCGAGCAAATACATACATTTATTAATATACTTAAATTTTATTCAACCAATTATTAGCAGAGCCTTTGTGCTTTCGTTTATTATCGGCTTTCATAGCATACGATCACACGATCGTCATTCCACTACGGCTGTTCAAACGGCATGGGTAAAGGATTGCTTTCTTTTGCTGGCGAAAATTCCGCGATCAGTCCCTTTCTTACCGCGCCGCTACTTCTCGTTCGAACGATTTTGATCCATAGTGTTTCTTCTATTCTATTTTCTCTTTCTCTTTTTTCTCTTTTCCTCGCGAAACCGTTTTGTCAAATTGTGTACGCGCGCTCGTTGCGCCCTTTACTACTACCTCCACTCTACTCATCATCTCATCCACTCCAGCATCCGTCCAGGAATCGCTCGAAAAGCATCTGAGCGCGGAAGACAGTAAAGTATCCAAAATTTCCCAGCTTGTACAGCAAATGTTTTGCAAATCCACCACCACTACCACCACTGTACCCCGTCACCGCAAGTTTCGTTTCACTTTATCGTGTGAATCGTTTATGTTTTTCTCTTTATCGTTTATGTTTATATCTGGTACCACTCTTTATTTTGTTGTGTTAATATCTCTTTGTTTTTAACTTCTTCTTCCCGTCTTCTTCCACTGTACGTTATGGAGTGGTGATAAACACCCCCCAACCACAACCCACACCAATAAGTGCGAAATGTTGTTTGCATCTTTTGCAAAATCATTGTCTGTTAGAACATATTTTCAAATTATTAAAACCTTTTTTTAAATAAGTTTGTTATATTTTGTTTATTTTTCGCACATGCTCGCTATTACATGCGCTCATTTTTAGCAAGTTTTAGTTTTCAGTTTTCTTTTGGATTTTGTTATTTGTAATCTATTCAGTTTTACACTGCATTGCATATAGAAAATGTAATGTTTGAAAATGAAATGTTATATTTTAAATAGAGTTGTAAATTAGATGTTTGGTAAAATAATTGTAGACGCACATTAGAAGTTGAGTAATTCATAATAACTTGTTATGATTTTGCCGGATACACACATTCTATTTCGAACCTTTACAATCGTCCAATTGTGCCCATTTTTTCAACATTGAATTTGAATAATCGTGCTATTCAAGAGTTTTGCCCAAGACAACGTATGTTGCCGTTTAAATCATTTTTCTCGCTAATTTAGTCCTTTTGGAAATCATATTTTGGAAATCACAATAGTCCATAAGTTCACAGTTTTTTTTTGTTGATAAAACTATCGTGTTATAATCGCTTTCAATTTCTCAATTTCAATGGGTTCTAATATTGTAAATTTGGGTGAATCTGATTCAAATTCATGAATTCGAATGAATTTTTAAACCTCATAAATGACTCATGTATTTACACATTTTTGTTACTTAATTTGTGTAATAACATTTGTATAAAACTAAGCACTGCAAACCATCGTTCGCATTAAACAATTTGAACATATTATAGCCTTGAATATGAGCTTCAAACAGAAAAAACAATAATGCAATTGAAAGGTAAAATGCTTTCCTTGGAACCTTATTGCAGAAATTAAACACAAAAATCATGAAACTATTGGGAGTTGTCTCATGATTCGAAAGATTTTTCACTGAAGTCTCCTTCGAATGGATTCTTCTGAAAAGATTCTTTTAGTGCATTATCTACCAAAACCAATGTGATCTTTCACATTTCGAAAGAATGGTTGGCGTCAATCTCTTCACCTCCCACATAAGACTTACAGCTTCGGGGTTTCAAAATCCATCCATAGTTTGAACGATGTTGTCCATTGTGGTGTTTTGAAGAAACTTTACAACGTTGGGAAATATTATAAGATGTTAAATTACATAAACTAAACCATGTCCTGTTGTTGTACGTCTCTTTATTCACAAAAATGTTTAACCGCACGCTCGTCCTACTTTGGTCTGTTTCATTTGCTCAAAAGCTTGATTATATATTAGTCTTATGGGAAAAAATATGCTAACAGATCATGAATAAGAAAGAATAGGGCAATAGACATTTAATTCGGTTACTAATTTGTAATTTGAGCTCATACAGAGGGGAGAATCGTTCGTATTCTGTTTTTTCTACTGTTCAAGTTTAGTTCCGTAAGCAATCCGTCTCATTGTCATCCATCACGTGGGGTTTCTTTTTCGCACTTTCCGTTGGGATATTCATTTGCTCTAGAATACACATTCTCCCGCAACCTCCTACCAACATAAATAAATAAATTGTTGTATGTAACGAACGATTCTAACGCTTGTTTGATTTGTTTCATTTTCTTTTTTCCTTTTCTCCATTCCTTTTCTCTACAGAATCTGTACAGGCCTCGCTGGAACGTCGCTTCGGTAACGTAGGTGGCAAGATCCCGGTTACGCCCTCGGAAGCATTCCAGAAGCGTATCTCAGGTGCCTCGGAGAAAGACATCGTGCACTCCGGTTTGGACTACACGATGGAACGTTCGGCCCGTGCCATCATGAAGACGGCCATGAAGTACAATCTTGGATTGGATCTGCGCTCCGCCGCTTACGTCAACTCGATCGAAAAGATCTTCCAGACGTATCGTGATGCCGGTCTCGCCTTCTAAGTCGCTCTTCCTACCTTGTCCTACCGAGCCACTACTTCACGCTCGTGTCCACCACAAGGACAAGAGAAAAAAAAATCACGGCCGCAAGCAATAGAAGACAAACAAGCTGTGTTAGCTAGCAGCAGCAGCAGCAGCAAATGATGCGAAAAAATGCCGGAAAATCTAACCTCTCCTCTTTAGCACGATCGATGCAACAAGATATGCCTGTGCTCGGATCGAAACGGAAGAACTCAGTTAAGCCGAACGTTATTCCACGTATTAGAAATTTAAGGATCCGTTTCATCCTACCTCATCACCGTGCCGATGCGGAATGCAAGTGATCACTTTCGCTACACAATCTTACAACATTCCAACAACGATTAGCAAAACATGATGCCGTCTGTTGCATCTCACCCACACACACACATTCCATTTTAGATGTTACGTTTGATCAAAATTCATATATCACGGTGCTTTTGCTTAATGTTATGAACATTCACCCGTTTTGGGGTTTTTGTTTTCTTTGCGGCACTTCGATAAGTTTTGTTTGCATTCATGTACTTACTACATTCAACATAGTGCGATGCATTCCAACTTGATCATGCGTGCGGTATACCTGCAGTAGTAGTATTACGTTCAGAGGACATACGCGGTTTCATACCGGGACCGATACTTTCCCCGGACAGCTCGACGAAGTCGACCGTCACACCACAACTGGTGTGACCTCCACCTCCTCCACCTCCTCCATTGGAAACCTCCACACAAATACAGCAGCAGTATAATTAGATGTAATGGGGAAATTTTAACAAACAAAACGTCCGCCCAACTTGCGGTGTACGACATTCGGAAGAGGTTTTCAAAAAGACGACAACCGAGCAAGGCGTAGTACACCACTACACTACTACTGCTACACTTTACCACTGTGTTCTTATCGAAGCAAATTTTACAACTTCGCGCGCACTATTCTATTTCAACACACAAACACAGGAAACAGTTAGCCCGCGTACGTACGACCCGGTGAACAATTACTGCCGCGCCAATGGCAAGCACTCAAAACAAGGCATATTTACCCCAAAAAAAACGTTAAACGGTACCAACAGCTGACGCAACGCAAAACTGAACAACTTTCAATAAAGTGAAAGTAAACAAACAAACTTAAAACACATCCCTTGATGCAGATTTTGTGGCTTATTTACATTACTTCACATCCGACAGTTTGTATCCAATTGGGGGAGTACCCAAGGCCCAACAGAGTGCAAATGAAGTCATTTTTTCTTTCTTTCGAGGTTCCTAGTTGTAAACAGTGTTTTATTTTCTGAAATCATTTATTTATGTTTGCCATGTTGCAATTTTCAAAATATCCTAAAAATCTACAGAATATACAAAAACAAAAAAACGCCGGAACCAATGTTGGCAATTGAATCAGAAAGTCGTGTTTTCCAAAACAAAGCTAACAATATTTGCTGTATTTCACTGTAGCGACACGCGTATACTTATAATAAATTCCATATTGACTAACTTCCAGTACAAAACATTGCAACAACGAAAAAGAAACGTAATCCCTTCATTTATTTGCCACCAATAAACGTTTGCTTTCGCAATAATGATGCGTTGTTTTTTTGTTTGCAAAGAAACATAAAATGTAATTTAAAAAATGCCTAACTATATTGTCTTTACACGCATCGCACCCTACAAGGTGTACAAGAAAACATTTTCTGAAAAAAAGCAATTAAAAAAAGGCTACCTACATAACGCTGACTAAAAATGTGTAGTGCAGAGGAAAATAGTAAACAATTGCGTACTGTTTGCTGTCCTTTTTCACAACAAAACACGTTCCGCCTACCAAAGATTGCATATATGAGAGAGCGAAAAGAATCAATTGTTTTCTTTTGCGTGCCCACTCTCTTCTAGCATCATTTCCCGTGCCTTCCTTCGCTATCATCGTACTAAAAGCTTAACATATCTGTACAATTGAACACACCTCAGTTCATTGTCCGGACCGTGACTCGAGGGTATTTTGTTTTGTCTGAGGGAGTGAATTGGCAGTGGCACAACCGAAAAATGAATATCAAAACATTTGCGCGCTTGATCAGTTATATGGAGCTCAAACCAAAACGCGTGCGGATCACCGTTAAAAAAGATAGAGAGATAGTTTGCGCAGAACTACTGTGACGTACATACCCGTGAATGGGGATCTGTTTGCCTGATGGGCTGTGTAAACCTAGAGAACCTTCATTTCGCTTCAGAGCAGCCGCCGACACAATATTAATTCACACAGAACAACGACAGGTTTTCCACTGAAACAATCACAGATATTTTCATTCGTTTTTTTTTTTTTAGTCAGCCTAATTGTGTGTTTGCCTTGCTATTTATTTTGCGTTTGCCCTTCGCTCGCTAAGAGAGTTTGTCTCCTGTGTAGCATCTAATGCTTTATAGGAAGTAGAGTTACTGAATCTCGTTTATATGTCGGAACGCGTTACTTTCATATCTCTCCCACCGTTTGCCACATCCAACCAAAAACTCTAATTGTTGAGAAACGTGAGGTAGAATTAATAATATAGAGGAAAACTGTTCCTAACAATAGTTCGACTGCGTCCCTACGAAACCTTTGCTGGTGGTAGTGGTGAGAAGCCCGAACGTTGCCAATGGCAGTTTGATGCTGCGGATCCGTTACAGTACGATTACCCTTTTTGGTTAATAACTCTTCGCACCACTGCCAATAATCTGTCTTTTGCTTACTGTCTAACCAACAGCAGTGAGGTCATGTTTTCCGGGCACCTATCTCCTTCTTGAACTTCTTCAGCAAATCATCGAAGCTTTCGCCCATGCCACCGCCGCTAGTAAGCGCTCCGGCTCCGTATGTGGGTTCCTTGTGGCACACGGGAGGAACACTATACGATATCATCGGTCCTCTAGCTGGAAGCAGCAGTGACCCATCGAGCGTTACGTATGGTATCTGATGTTCGAGATCGTTGGACACTTCACCGTCTTCATAGTAGCGTAGCATGGGTGGATAAAAAAAAACATACAAAACATGGATCATTAATTCATTTCCAATTCATTTCGATTTTTGGGATAATAATCGTTTGAAGCACGTGGATGGGTAACGTCGGTTTCTTGAATGTTTGCCAGCGATATACACCTTACGAGAGAAAATGTATTATAAAGATGACACGAAACATGAGGAGAAGGGAGAGCAACGAAAAATCCACTAACAACTAGGATAATTTGCCAATTGTTGCACAGTTAGGGGAACAACCAAAATGTGTCATATGTTATTCAACATTTGCGATTAAGAAATACTATGTATATTTTTTAGGGTTCAGAAAATGGTGTAGAAAGTCCATATACACTGATTGGAACTTACTTAAAAATCCAATTGATGCACTCTTACATAATCTTCCATTTTTATTATTACACAGCTCATGTCCAATTATTGCACTCTGTCAATATGCATGCTGCACACTAGCCGTGACCAATAATTGTACAATTTATTTCAATTTCAAACATTCTACCGCTGTTGGGGATTTTGTTAAATATTTTGGAACGGTTATGGTGTGTGTAATAAAGTAGGATCGATGAAATTTGTTTGATCCAATCATAGAACAATACACTAAAATATGTGATTTTTTTATAAAAAGTCACAATTTTTTGATACCTAATCGAGAGAACTGACTCTATTTGTTGGATTTCAATCAACGCATGCCATTGAAATTGTACATACGGTGCAATATACCTTAATTCGTGATGGAGCTCAGTTTTTATCGTTGCAGGTAGTAAATATTTTCAATTGCAATTAAAAATTCGAAAAGTGTCCAGAGTTTGAAATGAAACAATGTATCTGTCGCAAAATTCCTCAATATTTCAAGGAAAATTATTGTCTTTCACTTCTTCTTCTTCTTTTGGCCTAACGACCTACTCGGTCATGCCTGCCATTTCTGGCTTACGAGACTCACTAATACCACGTAGTTGGATAGTCAGTCCTCACTACGGGGGAACGGTCCGGATGGGATTTGAACCCCGGTCCTGCCGTTTACGACCGGCGCCGCTTATCTCCTCGGCCACCGGACCGCCATTGTCTTTCACTTATGTCTTCTAAATATTTTGGAATAAAGCAATTTATACCCGGTGTGTAACAATTGGCAAATTATCATATAGTGTGTCGCACTCGTGGGGAGCGCGCTTTGACGCGCGAATCCTTCGCTTAGTCATTAGAGTTTGGCACTTACCCAAATCCGCATACTGTGTGCGACAGAACGCTCGGCGTCCACCAAAGCTGACGTCGTAGTTCCGCAGGTTCGGGTCCGTTCCGCAAGCATCGATTGCATCGTACGCATGCTGTGGTTTTTCGAACGTCACAAACCCATACCGAGAGCTGGGCGAAAGAGCGGGGGAGAAAAAGAAACGAAAATCGTTGTAAAAAACAAATGTTGGTTCACTTATAGTGCAGATTTAAATAAACACAGACGTCTACATAGGGAGATGCCCGCCCTAATTGTGAAACGGGGCCGAGAGCTCAAACCGAGCAACTCCAGAAGGCATGGTAGAAAATAGACGCTGTCACTTACCCATTGGCCTTGAGGTGCAAAGTAATTTTGACGATTTTACCGTAAGATTGGAATTTCTGCTGTATATCTTCTTTGCGTGCGGTGCCTTCTATCCGACCGACGTACACAATGTTGCGTTCTGCCAAAAAAGAAAAGTTAAAATAAACCATATGCAACGATTAGAATGAAGCAGGTTGTTAGGAAATATCCATAATTCTTTTTTTTCCTAGCACATAAACGTCATAAGTAAACTGTGCCTTTCAACAATACAAGTTCACTTACCCGGTGAGATCGCTCGACGGTGCTGCGAGAGATGCTCTCGCGAGTGATATCGATGACGATCGGGTGTGCTCGAACGAATACCCGAGCGGGATCGGGATCGGGGCGAACGTGATCGACTGCGCGAAAAATGCACCGCACCATGGCCACCATCGTCGGATGTCCCGGAGGTCGACATTGAACTGGTGGATGAGGAGGAGAGCGAGCGGCGACCACGGCTACCGTACCGGGACGCTGACGTCGAGGAGGATGATCTCGAGCACGTGCGCGATTTTCGACGACTGCGCGAATAACGGCTAATGTTATTGCACCCGCTGCCCCCGTTACCGTTGATGCCGTGTTGCTGCTGCTGGGTGTGATAGTGACTGTGATGCACAACACGAGAGTAACCGCTTCGTGAACGCGAACGCGAACCGGACGAACACGAAGAGCGACGTCGCGCGGAACGATGTCGACTACGGCTACGGCTGTGACTGCTACGGCTATGGCGATCCCGCGCCCTCAGCCGATTCTGATGGGATTTCGATCGACTAGACGGACGATCAGCTGCATCCGATTCGGCACCGGATGGCGATTCGCTACCGTTTCTGCGATGATGCCGACGGTACGATCGCCGTTCGGTGCGCTTCTGCAGCTCGCGCTGTCTAGCAAACTTGCAATCCTGACTGTTGTCTCCGCTCTGGTTCTGATCGCACGTTGACACTCGCACGGGAGCAAGTTTGCACAGCGGAGGAAACCGACCGCACGGTTCGGTTTGGCTCGCTGCATCAATGCGCTGTGCACGGATGCGATCTTTCCGCAAATGCATGATCACTTTGTCTTCGCCATGTTCGACCACCGGGGTGACATTTGTATCGAACTCTGTCCCGGTATACGAATGCGTCTGCGTCCCGTCGACGGGCGTTTTTGACGATCGAGTTTGTTTGCTCGGACTGTGCACGATTTTGTCGGTCACCGCTCGTACGTTTGTTGTGTGAGCTCGTTCCGGTTTTCCTGGGGAGAAGGAACTCGGAGGTGATACACCCACATAAGGAGAGCTCTGGTGCAAAACATACTGATGATCGCGTGCTATCTCTCCTGCACCAGTGTTATTCACTGTAGCAGCTGCATTCGGCATTGTTTCGACTTTCAGCGTTACTGCACCCTCCGCTATCGATGCTTCCGCACCAATTTGCACGGTTTGCGGAGCTCCCGTACCACCAGTCGTTCCGTTGGTGGAGGTGCTGATGTTTGATTTTTTAATCATCACCTCCTGTATGCTCGCTATTAGCGAACTGAATGGCATTGTGTCAACCGATGGGCAGCATCGTTTGATAGTGTCCGATATGTTCATCAATCGTGACGCTTCTTTTTCGCACCCGGAACCATGCTTCGCATTGTGTTGTCGATCATGCTCCATAGAGACTTGATCTGCCATCGTTTGCGTATCTTTCTCCGCGGGTGTGATCGTAAGGGACGTATTGCAACCGATCGAAACGATAATGATCTCCTCATAATCCGGATGCAACTTGGATGCGTCCTGTGCACCACCGTCCGTCACACGTTGCCTTACCTTTGCATCGTCCACCGGTAACGGATTACCGTGTTCGTCGAACTCGAGAGACGTGATCTGTGCCAGCGGCAGGATCGGCAAGAGTGGGATCGTTTTTTGACTGAGCTTTACTTCGTTCGATTTGATTGCCGCCTCTTTTTTCAGCTGCTGCATACGCAAGGCTTTCATCTTGGCGGCAGAAATAGGATCCAGTGGTTCTGTTATCGTGAACACTGATTTGCTACACTGCACTGAAAGCGTATTTTGCTTGACTATCGCTTGTTCTGGCTTTACCTTCACCACATCATTTAACGCCGGTACCTTACTACTGCTATACCCGTTTGTACAGTTTACGGAACTATCATTATTTCTATTGTCGGTAGTTGTTTGCTGTTGGGGATCTTCCTTCGTTGCCTTCGGACCACCTTCCGGCGTAGACTCTGGATGTTCGCGACGCTTTTTGTACTCTTGTAGATTAAGCTTTTTACGCACTACCACTTCATGTTTACTTTTAGATTCTCCAACTCCCTGCGTCGTCAAGCCGGTTGCTTCTGCTTCCTGCTTATGACTTCCAGCCTCAACACATTGGCGACTTGTTGTTTCGTTCGTGGCTGCTGCAGTGCTGCTGCTTATCGTAGTATCATCAATTTTCACCTGCGTACTGATACTCACATGACTTGTGACACCAGCACCACCCTCGGTTGGTATCGTGACTGCCGCTGTTGGTTGATTTATCTTCAGCAGTGAAATCTGTCGTTTCACACCACCACCACCGGCAGAATAAGGAAGCACACTCTTCTTTACCTCAACCGAGCGTACTTCCGATTGGCAAACACTGCTACCGCCCGTTGCGATCGTATTTACACAAGTTTTATTTACATCAGTTCGGTTCCGTTCGATAGTCGACGGCGAATGCTTAACACTGGACAGCGGACCATTGAGAGACGTTGCTATCTTTTGCGCTTTACTTGCCACACTAACGCTCCCATTGTCAGTACAGCTTCGGTTATGCTGAACCTGCTTATCTTTCCCATTATCAGAATCAGTGCAGGTTACGTCCGATTGTAACTGAGGTTTTTTTGCTGCCACCAATTGCTCGGAACGTTTCTTTTCCTTCTGTAACTTGCGCTCCTGGCGTAGCTGCTCTTTCGTTGGTAATAGAAATGGAATCTCAATGGTTTTGCGCTGCTGACCGCTAGCAGCACTCAGCGTACCCGAAACATTGCCTCCTGTCGCTGAGTGCATGTGCGAACCCCGTTTGGGCGAACAATAATCGTGATCTAATTTCACGTTTGTCTTCTTACGATGGACATTGGTATGGGCGTGATGATCGCGCCCTTCTATTTTCGCTGCGACGGATTTTGGGGTAGCATTAGAGTGAGATTTTTTGCACAGCCCCAAATTTTGAGATCCTGCCGACGACGTTTCCGTCTTTATCACTTGTCCAAATTTTGTCCCCTTCTTTACCATTACAGGAGGTGGCTTTGGCAAAACCTTTTCTACTTCTTCGCTGTTACCACCGCTGCCCCGACTGCTGACAACGAGATGCTTATTAGTAGCACTAGCAGTGATTTCTACACCACCCGAACTAGTGGCAAAAATCGTTGTGCCATGTTTTTGATTTGATAACTTAGTTTCAGATTTAGTTTTACTACTGCTACCACCGTTTGGATTCCATGTAGGATCCTTGTCGGTATCATCTACAATTTTCCTTTTAGTGGGTTTTCTTACCCCTCGCAACTCATTTCGATAATCAGCTCGTTTACTGTGTGCTTGTGCTATAGCTATATGCTTATCATCATCTTCGCTGCTTTCATCATCGATGGTTAGCTTCCGGACCGCCTTTGTCGCACTGTCCCGTTTTCCATTTGACAATGGTTCCGTTTCCTCGAACGTGTTTGATGGGGAACCGATGGTATGCTGATGCTCCCGAGGAAGCATATGCTGACGTAGCACTTTCAGTTCTTTGCCACGGGACCTTGGAAGAACACGAACAGGGGATTCCACGTTCCGCTGCGTAGCTCCATTGTTTTGATATCTGCTACCGTTTGCCAAGCGTTTTGTATTAGTCTGGGAAACGATCGTATCATCCCCCGTAATATATGCGGTTAGGTCGAAATTTGCCGCAACTACCAGCGGATCGACAAGCAGATCTTCATCCTCCACACCGCTGGTGGCAGCCTTATCCAGTGATACATTTTTCATTGGGCTTAAATCGCATACAAGCGAATCGAGATCGTCAAAGCTTAGGCTGGTCGGTAGCAACCCTCCGCTATTAACACCCTCGCTATCAATTTTCCCAGCACCGACCGGTGAGTGAGGCATCGAAAATGATTGCCGTTGACTAGAGGAGCAACGTTTCCGGCGCCCGTGCGGTTGTGCTTTGCTTTTCTTCGAACCGGACTTATCCTGTAACAATTTAGCCGGCAGCTCCCAAAGCGTGTTTTTAGTAAGACTAAATTCTAAATCTGGATCATCATCATCATCTTCGTCCTCTTCTTCGTTCTCTTCGTCTTCTGCGCCATCTTCGGAATGATACGAGTATTGGTGGCGTTGGTGCATCGTTACATCCTTCGCTTGCTCTTCCGCTTGCCGGTTGGCATTACTATTACTGTACGTGCTGCTACTGGTGCTGCTATCACGACTAGAGCTGTTAGTGGAACTGCAGTCCGTATTACTACCATTTCTGCTTCTACTGCGATCTGCAGTTTCCATCAGTTCGTTTCTATGCTGACAATGGCTGCCGGCAATATGATCACTGCACATTTCATTCACTTCACCCGAATTATGCACTGCACTCGTTTGTGCCTGGTATAAATCTTTCCTCGATTCATCAAACTCTTCACCATCTTCATACTCTTGCACACCTTCGCTTTCCGTTTCATTCTCATGATTATCCTCTTCTTCAACATCATCATCATCGTCCTCCTCCTCGTCCGTATCATAATCACAATTAGGATCAATCGATATCACCTCCACTGCAGTGGACATTTCGATATCTTCCTCCTACGAAAGAGATCAAACAAGGAAGTTTATAATTCTAGTATACAGCGGTGTAATGCTTATTTTCTGTACTCACTTCATCATCATCCCCAACGATGTGTTCCTCGCTGAGGTTGTGCACGGCGACGCTCCCATAATGATGACGCTCGACGATAAAATCACGCACTTCCTCATCATCTTCTGCCAAATGAAAGGCATTTCCATAGTGCTGGCCGACGGTCGGTATTTCGTATTGAAACCTGCACATGATCCGCAACAGGCGATCGAATGCGTGCACAAATAAATAAGATAGAGATAGGTCGACTGGCAAAAGGATATACGCCTACGCACACCGAGTCCGGGTGTGTCAATACTAACCGATTGTGTCGAAAACCACTAATACTGCTATATCCCTGGCTGATTATTTCCAGACCAGTGGCCGTTTCTATGGCACTGTCTGTGTCTGCAGCTGCGGTACTTTCCACGAATGGCCGGAGTGAACGGATACCGCGACTGTTAGGCACATTCCTGCCTACCGCCATTCCGCTTCCGCCGGTACGACAAGCGTATGCATGTGCCGTAGCCGATGTGGAGAGATTTATCATGATTTTCAGTCGATCTTGATGAACACCTTGAATCCGATACTGCGTCAAGGAAAGTGCGTTTTTTGTACGAAAGTGAGAGAAAGAGAATAGTTCTCCCACTTCCGCGTGCAATGACTGCACCGGATTGCTAAACTTCTAGATATCCTTCTATTCTCGGTAGCCTTTAAAGGTTGTGAAATTCACAAAGATGAAGCCACTCCTGTGCGTCCCGGTTCTGAAAGATTGCTCCCAGAACCGAGATCCTGAATGGCCGAAGGATAGTTGCTGGTGTCCCAGGATTTGTGAGAGCCTAAAACTGTGATAAAACAATGATATAATGAAAACAAGAATCACATCAAAATCAAAATGATCACAAAAACTAGTTAAGCAAAACCCACGGTACTACTTGAACTACTACTGTACTACTGAAAACTTATTAACAAATACACCAATAAACTATACTGCTTGCTTAGATAGAACTAGCGCATTGTCAAACGGATGCTCCTGCACGATGAATGTAGGCGGTGTGTTGCTACGTTGAACTACATTCAAGCCCACGAGAAGTATGCAATACTGTTGTAATGATTTTTGTTGGAGCGTTTGTCATCGAGACCTGTTGCACTGTTGTTTGTTAAGCAAAAGAAAACCAACCGGACCCACGAACGGAAACAGTACCCCTTAACTAACCAAAGCGGCGCACTACTACACTGTGTTAGAAAATACTGGGATGAAAGTGTTCATCTTCCTTCTAATTTTACCCACAGCGCTTATGCAGTAGCTGCATGTGCTTAGTGGCAGAGTCGAACGCTCGAAACAAACTGTTCAATTGCATAATTAGCGGGTATCGATAATGAAAAACCCGAATGCACCGAAAGCATCTCCCCCCACTTTTCACGGCGAGTGGCTTCTTTCTTTGGCATCAGTGAGGCAAAAATAAATGTCGAACCAGTGAAAAGGTGAGGCCACAAAATGGTAACGTTTTCTCACTGCACTAGTGCTATGTGCACAAATTTTACACGGTAGTGTTCAACATATGCTAGATGGCACATAAGCGCTCCTCTCTACTACAACTATCAATTAAAGGACAGTCGACTACTTTGTGCTTGCAAATTCCTTGTCAGATAGTGTTTGTCCATCGTACTCAAACATCATGATCTTAGCTCACGTTAAGCCCGTCATTCACAAAAATCACGTGCCATTTGCGTACGTACGTGCGACAGAATGATGCGCTAAATTATCATCGTTTCATGCTTTTATTATCTCCCAACTGTGATAATCGTAAGATATCCGGAAGCAAGCCAACACGAGTGACAGAGATTGAAATTTTGAAGATATTGCGGTCCGTTGGCTGGCTAGGACCCCGCAAACAACGAGCAGGTCTTTCCAATGACGTACAGGAAACTGTGTGACCACGGCTGCCGTAGTCACCGCACTAACATTAAAACAAGATCGAGTTATTTTCATTTTGTTGACGGTTCTATTAATACCAACCATAAACAAGAACCCGCTGTACATTCTTTGTGCAGATGTACTTCGAACATCTCAAACGAGGAGGTTGTGTGCCGCCGCACGGATTCATATCAATATATCTATTGGTTCAATAAGGAAACACAACGGGATGGAAAACATTATCTAACCGTTGTGGCTAATCTAATAATTAAAAAAGAACGTAGACGTCACGATTAAAGCGTGACACCGTGGGTTCGTGTTATTCAATGAATTTCACGGATAGAAAAGGGTTTACTTTCAAATCCCCTCATGCTACCGTTTTAAAATCTACCTCTCCACACCATGCCAGTGAGAGAGTCATTCTGTTGTCAATCACATTTACACACGCGCACGCCAGGTGACGCAGGTAGTGATAAAATTACTCCAACGCACTGGCGCATTCATAACCACCAAGACCAAAGTGTCAATACTAGAGGTGTAGTGATAGGTGTAATAGTGCTTGTTAAAAAGCATTCCACTACTTTCGTGGTTTGCTTTCGTTGCATTAAACAAAACGATTAGCGTTTGAAATGGCCCACCAATCGCAATAACACGCACCCATGCGTCCTAGGCCCGGTTTGACAGATCAACAAAAACACGTGGCTGTGACGTTCGAATCAAAAAGCCATGTGCGCGCCGCCGTTTACTTTGTTATGATTCGGTCATTTTGTGCCTTTTCTTCCGTCCATTTCGTGGTTCTTTTTTTCATAGATCCTTTAAAAATTGAATCACCAACACGGTGGCCATTTTTAATGAAAAAAAAAAGAAAATAGTAAGAAAACACTACATTCAATTGAATATGTCACATTATTAAAAATGCTATTCACCGATTTGTGGCATCATTCCAACCTTTCTTTGTTTATTTTGCTTTTAATTTAAAGCCGATCAAACGGTACATCTTTGTTTCGAGTTTCTCAGTTGTAAAAATTTCTCTGCGAAAACAAGAAAATAAACGACAAATGATCCATTTATTTCACGCAAGGTGAAAGGGTGTTGTCCTGCTTTAAAACAAAAAAGAAAGCTCAGAACCTCAGATTGGTGCGCTTGTACTCTGCCGCAAAGCGAACGCACAAAGGGACAAGCTGAAGGAAACCATTCTGCACAACAGATACAGGAAGAGAAGGATAAATCAGACATATGATCTTGGCTCGTTTACTTTGCTCCATTTGTGACGGGTGAAAAGGTGCGAGAATATACATCGCCATCGCGCCAAAAAAACGAGGTCAACGCTTTGTTTGTGAAATTATTCCCTACACATTTTGGCCTGATGTGTTACGTGCTGAAAATGGAAACCAATCATTTTCGGTTGCTTCAGACGCGACAAAGTACGGTCAAGCGTAAAATATCTCCCAGCAATACAGCGCCCAGTACAAGCACTAGCAACAGATACTACAGCACGACAAAGAGAAGGTTGATGGCCGTTGCAGCTTGCTTGAGGAACACCTTCTGGTCGAAACTAAAAAAAAATACAACACCGCAACACGCTTTTCACGATCGTACGAGGAGGACACACGTTACGTAAAGTGTCCGTGAAAGCGATTAGTTTCCTTCCCTAGTCGGTTTGGTCTAATCCTGCACATGGTTTAAGCGTGGATAAATTTTATTTGTCATGGCTGTGCTCTGTTACTGTGATCGATAAATTTGTCCTTTGAGACATTCCCTTTAAACGGCAGACAGCTTCCTTCACTATTTACTGCCATTTTGGAATAGAAGTAGATGCGAGCAGCATAGCAACCATGTTTCAGTCATCCGCACACATCATCAAATTGTGGCTACCCCAATATCCCCCCACTCTATGCCAGCGTCACCATACGGCGCTCCCCACCCGCGGACTGCTAGACTGAACTCGTTTGACATCCGCCTGAATGCGAACCTTTCACTTGAGCACACGTTTTGATTCCACGTTATCAAACACACCTCAGCATAAATCAAACGCCAACATCACACTTTTCGCAAGGAGCAGCCATATGCTACAGCATTTTCTTCTACAATCGGCCCTTTTCCCCGGCCTTGAAACATAACCGAAATTAACTGCTCTTCGCACGCAACAGTATGCGTAAGAACAAGCAAGCCGGCATTATTTCCGCCGGGCAAGGTGCATTCCTCTCTGCTGAAGGAGGGTCGTTCCGCCACAACAGTCCGTCTGCATACATGCGCACCTATTTCAACACTACCGTCCATACGCACACACACACACACACTCACTCACACACAACCCATGCTTAACCCAACACGTACCACACACAACCCATGCTTAACCCAACACGTACCACACACACGAAGGCTCCCGGCGTTTTCAATGGGTGATCGAATTCAATACCGGATGCCAACACATCTAGCTCGATACTCCCGACAAAGTAAGCGCGCCTCGATACGATTCAGCTTCTTTCACTGCAATCTTCTACTTTCTGTGCACAATTTTCATCATCTCGTTCGTTTTTTTCGCTCGCTTTTCAGCATTGAAGGTGTACTGTCTGCTGCGCACACATCTACACACTGCTGTGCTCCGGTCCTCCGGTACGGGAACTTTACAGTATCGTCCACGTGTTTCTTCCACCGTTTCGCTGACAGCTTTATCACACCAATTCAATTTGAAATGACTATTTAGCACGGTTTGTGATTCTCTGGCAGATTTAGGCGTGTTACTTTTGCACTGCCGGTTTCGCCGAGTTAGCCGCGTTGGAGGAATTAGGAGCAGCAACAGTAGCAACACACATGCACCTACTCAGAAAATCACATGGAAAACCGACGGCCATGTGTGAAAGGTCGGTAAATCAGTCACTTTTGACAGCTGATCAAAAGTATAACAAAGGAGGTGGGACCAATTGTGTACGCTGCCATGCTGAAATTTAGTTTGACAATTGTGGTGTTTGTTAGGTGGCGATGTTGAGCAGAACTGAGAGAAGCTTGTTCTTGATGTTTTGTCTCTTTCGTTCCAAGTTACGAACGTCTGTGGAATGAGCGAGATGTAAGAGCATTATTTGGTCTTGGGAGAGAAATGAGAGCTGTTTTTCCCCGGCATTAAAAAGTGCTAGAATACACTTATTTTCATTAAATAGATCCATGTGTCGAAAGATAACTAAATATGGAGAAACGAATGAAAAGTCTGTGAATTGGAATTCTGAATACTAATGGCCTGAATGGTTTCAAATCTCTATTTGTTTGAGAATGTTTCAAGAAGTATTCTGCTACTAATATATCTCAGAAATTGATTGTTTTATACTTGTATCCCATTTTTTTATGTACGATAGGACAAACAGGGCGTATATTTTAAAGATTCCTTCATTATCAGCAATATATTTGCTCATAAACTTACCGAGAATCTTTTTCAATTCCATTGTTTTTATGCTTTTGTTTTTTTATACGCAGTTGTGTTCTTCCTTTGGACTCTTTGTTTGTAATTTTGATTAGTTTATATCGAAATTTCAAAAGATTTATTCATTCATAAATACACATTAAAAATAAATGATTTATTTTGTATTTATAACTTCACATACTTGCTGATCTTCAACACGACAAAACTAGATCAAGATCTTATCTGAGCTGCTTGATCGGCTTTTAAAAATACATGAATCTAGTGATTTAGAATTAAAAGCCATGCCCTCGTTATTTCAAGAGATGGAATTGTCCATATCTTTAAACTGTGAATTCTCACAATATACAAATGTACCTGCGAATCCTCAGCATCAACAATTATTCTGAGCATTCGAAATAAGAAGGCGAATCTATCTACAGGAACGGAAAATCCAATTCTATTGTGAGGTGCCATAAAACATTTAAACCCTTTTTTCAACGAATACGTCGGAGCTCTACAACAGTGAACGAGAAACTTCGTCAAATGTTTCCGTAATTTAACGAAGAATTACAATCTGACAGCTATCATTTGTTTACATGGATCATTGTTTACGAAATCGCTCTGCGGCACAGTAAATCTACGTGACTCTTGATTTCATTACACCTTCTAATTTCCGGTTCATAAAATCAACGATGGGTTCAACGCTAGATATTGATCCCACATTCAAACACGCGCTGAAATTACTCCACTCACCACATTCGGATGCGACAGAGAAGATACGTAATCTGCTAGACGAGCTCATCAAACAACGGTATGGGAGTGGGAAAACGCTCATAAACACCCTGAGTAAGAAACACTTGGCTGAGGAACCACTAGCAGGAGGAAGCAATCTTTATGTACGAAAGCAGAAGATCATTGAACCGAAGCCCATACCCATCATCAACGTGGATCCGGATCCGGAGCCGATAGCTAGCGGCACGATCGAGTGTATAGTGAGCGCACCGGAAGCTCTGACCATACCGCCGATGTCATCCGGTTCGATCCTGATCTCTACCTCCGACCTAGAAGGCAACGACGAGGATGATGATGTCGTCATGGAGGAAGATAAGCTGAAGGAGCTGGAAGACTTGATGTGCGTCGTTTGTCGCTTGATGGACGTAAGCGCCCGAAATAGATTGGTCGAATGTGCCGATTGTCACGCGCTTTATCATCAGGACTGCCACAAGCCTGTTATTTCTGAAGCAGATGCTAATGACGAGGAGAATGCGTGGTACTGCACCATATGCCGCAGCAAGCAGACGGTAACGAAGCTTGCGGCTACGCCGATCGTATCTACACCGCCGATCACCTTGGCAACGTCACCGTCGCCGACTATTAGCAGCTCATCGTCAAAGTCAACGTCAACGTCACACATGAAAAGTGGCAGCAGCAAATCGGCCGAATCTTCGTCTAGCTCTAGCTCGTCTAGCAGTAGCAAGCACAAATCATCCAAAAGCGGAAGCAAATCGTCCGATTCATCGCACGAGCGTGATAGGGATCGTGACCGTGACCGCGGTGAGCGGGATCGGGGAGACCGGGAGCGGGATCGTGATCGCGATCGTGATCGTGATCGTGACCGTGACCGTGAAAGAGATCGCGAACGGTCTTCGAAATCTTCTGCGACCAGTAGTGGGGGAGGTTCATCATCGTCCGGCAGCGCCGCCTCAAGTGCCGGTAATTCCGTTGGCACACCGAGCATAAACATAATCAGTGCTGATAAGCGACTGCAAATGATGAAAAAGAAGGCCGCTAAGATGCAAGACAGTAAACGCAAGCATAAATAGATAGCATTACTATCGTTTCTTGAGAGGAAAATAAAACAGCAGCTGCAAGGATCACATTTATAAATAAATTGGTTATCTACAATTTAACAATTCCGTTATATATGTATGTGGAGATTGTGACG
>KB663622.1:2717880-2808571 GCA_000349025.1 Anopheles minimus | reverse complement strand
TTCTAGAGGCTTCGGATCCATACCCCACCAGTGCGGTATTTCTACCACACCAGCTAACAGAGCAATCCTCCAATTAGGGGTCTTAAATTATTCATTATGCTATGGTAGTAACGAAATCCAATGAATAAGATTCCTACATCATGGGATTTATGTGTGTAGACTGTCCCATTTTATTGATTAGTTTGAATTGTTGAGAAACATAACAAGCGCTTTAAATCAATAACTGAATTAAATAGATTGTGTTATATCAGGGACTAGTTTGAAATAATCCATCATTTTCCATTTTTAGTAAAACTACTCATAACTCTCAAGCCTCACAAAAAAAGGGAGAGAAATTTCTTAAGCAAAAATCTCTAATTAACCACAATTAAAATTAATAGAGATAAAAATGGAGAGGAGCTTATCGGGTGTCTTTTTCTGAACAAATGTCAAGTGAATGCTCATTTCATTGTTAAATTTTTTGAAATAACTTCTTGGCCACTACGCTCACATTGCAACTAGAACTACTGAGCTACATATACAGTGGAAAGCCGATTATTCGTGCTCATCAATACTCGACCTTTGCGGAATAAACGTACGATAGGGATAAACGTTCCGGAAATGCTCCGTTATGGGAAGAATATAGTATCGGCCATAGATTTTTTTGAAATTGTTAACATTTAAAACCCTATGTCAGAAGATGGAACGCTCATAAAACAAATCAGAAACAAATTCACAGCCCATCGCAGCTGCATTCTATGATTATCAAACACATTTAAAAATTATCCAGTGAGGGTTTAAAATCTTGTTCCATTTCGATAGCGTTTCCTTTACAACCTCGAACCATCATCCTTTTATTATCAGACAAAAATAGTACCTTACATTAATTCTCGTTTATTAATACTGCATTTTTCAATTCTCATTCGAAAGTAAATTTTCAGTAAACTTTTCTGATTTGCCACCGTTATTTAAATAGATCAATTTTATTAACACGCGTGCTTGCTCGACGATGTCAACGGTAGCGCCATCTGGCGACGATTATTCTTGAAACGATTATACGTGAAAAATTTCGAGGTGCCGTTTTGAATTGTTGAACGATATGTATTTATCGATTTGTGATGTGCAGGTATCCCAAAAAATGTTATGTTGATATACATTTTTCAGCAAAATATTCACATTGATTTCAATGAACAGTATCTTCCAGAAATTGGGACATCAACGTAAAGATGGTATATGTTTGTTTGATCACCTGAGGAAAAGTAACGATACACGGATGGTTGATTATTCATTCCATGCCGGAAGCATCAATACGAACCTGTGCGAAAGAACTGCGTGTCACGATGAATAAATTCCCTGCAGTTAAACTGACCGGTTTCTTTGCACGCAACATTGCAAAACGAATGTCTTGCTGTCTTTCCACATCCTGGTTATACCAAGCGCTGTGAAAAATGGCTTCCGCAACGGCTCCACTTTCCACTATCAGCTCGGTACCCAAATAAGAGAAGGAAAATATTTGGAACAGACAGTAACCGATAACGCAGCTCATAGTTATCAGCAGATACAAGTCCTGAAAGGCCTGTAAAGTAGGGATTAATTTCTAGACTGAGTAGAGCATTCAGCTTCCCCAGTCGCTTACCAACGAGAGCACAATCATCACTAGACACAGTGCAAAAACAGTTGAAAAGTAAAGCGATAACATCTGAACGCTTAGAATTTCTTTAAGCGTACGTGCGGAGCTGTAATAAAAAGAAGCACCTGAAGTAACGTTCAAAAATTATCTACATGGCGACTTATTTTCATACCCGAGCACAGAATCATGCAAAGTTACAAAGCGTGTAAATTTAACAGTCCACTCGCGTTTACTTCCAATGGGATGCGAAAGGTCGTTAGCTTGGATTTGTAAAATTCTGAACAAACTCGTTGTAGCATAGACAAGGCTCCATGTGAAGCATTCAATCAGACACAAAATTATCCCATGCAGCTCCAGCAAAGCATTGAGCATAGTGTCCAGTGGCAGCCAGATCCAGAAGTTCGTACGGTGGCCTGGAATTAGATAACTAAACAACAGCAAAAGCTTGAGATTGTCTTCATTTGCATCTTTAATGTTTTATACTCATACCTTGCCTCGAGTGGTGTCGGTAGCGGAACGTCGTATGATCCTGTTATAGCATATTTTGCCACTACGAACAGCATTGCAAATGATCCATACACAGCACAGTTGAAGCACAGTACGGGACAGTACAATCTAGTAAGATAGTATGCCGATTTCTCAACACTTCCCATAATTTGTTGAATGTCGAGATTCCGATCATCCATCAAAGAGCTATACGCACGCTGCAGATCGTAAAACAACTGCTCCCAACGACGAAAGTTCATTGCAAAGAGACAAAACTTTATAAAGATAGCAAGAAACACAATCTGCTCATTAACTGCCTTAATCAAACGGGTGATATCATCCTGCGAGGACATTATAAACAACCAACTCGGAATAAGCCAAACAAATGGGTAGGTTACAATTACAATCAAGCCCCAAGTCGAAAGTGATTGGCCAGGCGATTCGTTCCAAAAGCGAATGATTTTGAGTCCTTTTACGATAAGATCTATTAGCGGAAACTGTCCTTTTCTATTCCGGAACTCCATGGCAAATTGTAATTGTTTTATTTGTTTTACCTTAAAGACACATGCCATCGCTGGAATCTCCTTTTTATAGCCCTGCTAATTAGCAAACCGTTATGATTAGGGCAAATGGAATTCGTACAACTTTTATTATTAGGTCCACACGTAGGTTTCGTTGCTAACAATGCACTATTAAATTGTGCCTGACTATCAGCTTCAATTGCATGACATCGTAACGCCCTGACGTACTGACGCCCATCATATACTACTGAGGCATGTCAATGCAGTGCAAGAGAATTAAGAACGTGCTCTCGGTGTCGCTAAATTCTTAGCGGGGACTTAAATAAGAAGAAGGACTCAAGTGTTTGCTACTTGAAATACCTCTGGAAGGTGTGATACGCATTGTGTGGCATCCGCGGCGTCAAAATCATCCATTTTGGATCCTTCAACTTCATGGCCTTGCGTATTGCGGCTCAGAAATTGAGGGTTTGAGCAGTTGATTAATTCGACGTAGAAGAAATTAGGCTTTGCCCGACAATAACTTTGGATAACTAGCTAACAACGAAATTGTTATAGCGAATTGTGCATGCTATAGGCTACAAGCAAAACCCCATCAATTGGGATTCGCACTGGGTACTTATTTGTAGACCCAATACACTATCCCCCTTGAAACCTGACCGGGACCTCATACAATTTGTCCGTTTCGATCGTCTACTGAACATGACAAAATCAATATTCAATGTTGCATTTAAATGAGTCCATCCAATTAAAAACATTAGTGTGTGGCGACACGAGTTTTAATTGGATCGCTCATACAATCATCCAGTGCGTTGTATTTATTTGTTGCAATACATTGGGGTGACATGTAATAATTATTTGTTTACGAGGCTGAAACAAAAATCCACTCGATCAATATCCGTTATCAATGGTTAGCATTCCCGCTACCATTGATCGTGAATGAGGTATTCTGAAAATCAGTAAAAGGAGGACAGTCATTGAACGCCAAGTACATCAACACAACTAACAGTTGTAGAGCTAAGTAACAAAGTTTCAGCAACTTCATATTTAACGGAAAATATGTACTCAATTGGGGGCCGGACCGGTGGCCGAGGAGATAAGCGGCGCCGGTCTCATACGGCAGGACCGGGGTTCAAATCCCATCTGGACTGTTCACCCGTAGTGAGGACTGACTATCCAACTACGTGGTATCAATAAGTCTCGTAAGCCAGAAATGGCAGGCATGATCGAGTAGGTCAAAGAAGAAGAAGAAGAAGAAGAATTTGAATTTTCATCACTAATAAACGCTGATTATCAATGGTTTAGTGTAGCAATAGAAAGATTTCCATTAGGATAATACACTGATGTTTTCTCAAATTTGCCCGTTCAAATTGACCAACCGTAATTTAAAAAGGTTTCAAGAGACTGCCACAGCAAGTTGCATGAGAATAAGGTAACAGCGATAGCAAAGTAATTCATTTTACCGTATCAGCTGTCAAAGCAGCATTATCCCTTTATTTACTACGGATCAAAGCATTACAATGATAGTTGTGAATTCCTATGTTTGTAGTTGTAGTAATGTATGGACTGATTTATTTTCTTTGGGGATTTGAGGAATTCCTTGCCGGCCGGCTATTCTGTCTAACTTTGAATCCGCCACTATTTTAGCCACCCATTTTGCTCAATCAATTTGTGGCTGTTCCATTTTTCTGGGTATGACGAAGTCAATGTGGAACATTCAAAAGTGCATCTCGCTTGTACTGAAAAACGAGCAAACATCAGAAATGTGCTAAACCATGTATTAGCACTCGCTCTCTTCTCTTTTTGTACAGCAGCGCCACCTAGCGCCGAGTAGTGTTGTTAATAATGCATGTGAAATATTTCGAGTTGTCATTTTGAAATTTGGAACGTAACGTCGATATCGTTGTGATGCATGTTAAAGGAAACGTTTACTTCATGTTTAATATTCTGTAATAAATATTATGCTTATAAAAGCACTTGCTCTAAAACGAAATTTGAAGCGATATCCTCTGTGTACAGCGAATGCACTGTGTTGGATTTCAATGATCAATTTCTTCCAGAAATACGTACATTTCCTTAGAATTTCACAATTTTTCGCAATGACCTATGTAAAAGTAATTTCAATGCAAAATTACTTTGATGCTTTGTGTATTGATTAACAAGATGTTGAGTTCGTTTTAATATGCCTGTAATAAAAAATAACATTTGCGATGGCGTCGATTTGTTTTGAAATGAGCCTTCGACCAGCAATAATTTGTAGTAATTCCAGGAACTTTGATGGATGTTATACAGGAAAGTATAAAAAGTTAAAGGATATCATTTACATGGCCTGTTTTATAATTTTAAATACCGTACAGAACTGTGCCAAAATTGTCTACTATGGGCAAAGAAAATTTTTTAATATCTTCAAGTAATCTAGTTTAAGCATCCGTTCATCCATTTTAAGCATCAGCGTGCGATGTCACAATGTCGTTGATCTCTGGCCCAGATATCTATACAAGATCATCATACACGGATTAATACCAATAAAGTCCTCTCAAAGATTAGTTACTATCGTTTTGAGACAGTTCTACCAAGCAGCGCAATCAACATTAAATACCCGCTCTACATCGTCAGACGATGTAGCACTAGCCTGAGAAAAGTTTGAATCTGGTTTTAATAGCGCAAATTATCAGTTGAAGTCTTACCAGTTCCACATTTCCATTTTGAAGTAGATGGAACAATTGAACCACGTTGTGATCAAAAGTGGTTCTGTATTAATGTGGTCACATTGTGGAAAGCACCCAATCAGCACACATTTTCAGCTTATCGAAATCAGTCTCGCTTGATACCAAACATTCCTACCGTGCACAAACGGCGACTCATAAGCAGGTGACAAAATACCGTGAAATTCGTAGCTGTGAGTCAGTATAAGTCAAGTAAGTATAAGCAAGAACTGTAGTTCAAATCTACCATCGGCGTACAACAATGTTGAAATACCTATAATACGGTGCCGTGACTATGCTACGTCCCTCAACTAGATGCTATCCTAGCACAGATCATGCGGCTTAAGCGAAAACTTTCCATGACATACCTCATAACAAATTTCGACTGATAAGCTTTCAAACTATGCAAAAAATCACCTACAATATTAAGGTTGTTACATAATAGACACCTGTCGGAACGGATTGTTTGATAACAGGAGTGCATTTTGCATGTATCGAAAAGAAACGAGCAGTTTTTTTTAAATTCATTTTTTAGTTTTGTTCAAAAATTACAAAATAAGTCGTCAGCGTGTGCAGTACAATGAATTTGGCTTAGTTATTTCGATTTTATTAGTGCATGCTTATTTCTTTTTACTTCCTTTCTCCAATAGTGTCATCTGCAATTGAAGCTGAAGTGCTTGAATTATTTATAGTATTATTTTTTACCATACTTTGTTATTGATTTGTGAGGTTCCAGATGAACCTTCAGTATTAAAAAGACATTTTATCACTCCTTTAACCAATGAAATCTAGTTATGCTAAATATATAATTTCAAGAGTCGGTGTCTTCCAAGAACTGGGACATCAATGTGAAGATGGTGTATGCTTGTTTGATCACCTGTAGACATTATTATATGTTTCATGAATTAAAGAACATTTGAGAAAAAGGAATCATACGAACCTGGGAGAAAGAGTCTCGCGTTACGATAAATAATTTTCCCGTAGTTAATCTAACCGGTTTTTTGGCACGCATCAGTACAAAGCAAAGATCTTTCTGCATTTTCACATCCTGGTTATACCATGTGTTGTGGAAAATAGCTTCTGCCACTGTTCCACTTTCCTCTATAAGCTCGGTACCCAGATAAGAGAAGGAAAATGTTTGAAAAAGACAGTAACCGATAACGCAGATCATTGTTGTCAACAGATACACGTCCTGGAAGGCCTGCAAAATAAAGGTTTACTTACTGGTTGAGAGAAGCATTTGGAAATCTTACGCAGTTATTTACCCAAGAGAGCACAATCGTCATAAGACACAAAGCTAAAACGGTTGACAAATAAATAATCAGCATCTGAACGCTCAGGATTTCCTCCAGTGTTTGAGCCGAGCTGTAATAGAGGGAATATGTGTTGTAGAGGTTTAGAATGTTTCTATAGACAATATCTTACCGTAGCACGGAATCATGCAAAGTTACAAAGCTCGTTAATTTGGCAGAAAAAATATGTTCATGCTCATGTTGAACTGAAAGCTCGTTAGCTTGGATTTGTAAAATTCTGAACAAACATGATGTAGCATGGATCAAACTCCATGTGAAGCATTCAATCAGAAATAATGCTATCCCATGTAACTCCAGCAAAGCGTTGAGCATAAAGTCCAACGGCAGCCAGATCCAGAAGTTCGTACGGTAACCAGGAATGAAATAACTGGAATGGATAGTTCAATGAATATTGATTTGGGAGTCACCTTGCACTGCAATCAGCACATACTTTGCCTCGACTGGTGTCGACAGCGGCATATCGTATGATCCAGTTAAAGCATACTTTACCACTACAAACAGCATTGGAAATGATCCATACAAAGCACAGTTGAAGATCAATACGGAGCAGTACCATTTGGTTAGACAATACGTCGCGTTCTCGACATGTCCTAAAACCCCTTGAATATCCATGTTCGGTTTCTTCATAACGGAGCTGTACGCACGCTGCAGATCATAAAACAACTGCTCCCAACGACGAAAGTTCATTGCAAAGGCACATAATTTGTAAAAGATAACGAGAAACACAATCTGCTCATTGACAGCTTTCACCAAACGGATGAGATCATCCTGCGAGGACATTATAAACAGCCAACTCGGAATAAGCCACACAAATGGGTAGATTACAATTATAATCAAACCCCAAGTCGAAAGTGATTGACCAGGCGATTCGTTCCATAATCGAATCGTTTTTAGTCCTCTTATAGTAAGGTATATTAGAGGAAACTGTCCTTTTCTATTGCTGCACTCCATCACAATTGCACTAATTGAATCTGTTTCACTATAACTAAGCTGCAAACGATTGTTTCTTCGTTGGTAACTCCTTTCTTTTCATCCTTGCCAGTTAGGCAGTTTGTACCTTTACGGAGGACGAAAGTGATGCATATTTTATTATACTACAGTACCATCCGAAGAACAGTACCAAGAAGAACTGTAGAGACTGTCCTTTCTGCTCTCTGCTGTGCACGTCATTGGACAATCTATGTAATTTAAATTTTAAATAAATATTTGCAGTACGTTATATTTCTGTATAACATACATACATTTTTTATGGTTATTGCGACGAAGCACTTATTAAGCACTAATCTTCATTATCATCAATATTTTATCTTCAATATTATATGAGCACCAATCACTCTCCCACAAAACACGAAGCACTAAAGCACTCATAGTAATTCTGATCAAAACTTCCTTTTTGATGTACTTGTTACAATAAATTATCCATTAATAGTACTACCGTTGCCTTTGAATAGAAAACACTAGCCCTATGCGTATTCTATCGTAAGAAAAGCATATATACCTATGAAATACACGATGTGAATTCCTACTGAAACACAATGATTACTCCTTCTGTGCTGGTTTGGTGAAACATACGCTCTGGTGTGGTGTTCTGTAGTTTAGCAATCCTGAGTTGGTTGAAAAAACGTTAAGTAGATCCTTATAACGACGATTGCACTGAACCAGGGTTCGGCAATGTTCGGCATCACAATACCCCTTAAGTTAGATGTTAATTGAATTTGAATAACTTTTGAATAATATGTAACCATAGGTTTTTTTGTATCAAAAGCTATCCAATAGGCACAACAAAACTAGCGAAAAACATCTTGAATGTTAAATCATTTTCTCAACAAAATTTTGTCTTCAGTTCAAAATTTGCTTTCAATTTGTAGCATAAACGGTGTATAAATATCAAAGCTACAATATTTAAACATTGATTCTTGAAGTGAGGTTTACTTGCATTCTGAATTGCATTAATGCTTTGTTGGATACTACTTCAAGGGGGCCACATATCCGTCCGTTGAACTCTATTATCTAATAACAAATAACTATCATTGCGTAATGAATACGTTATATTTAGATGCTTCTGCTTTTTAATATTCATTCAAAGTGTTTCTCTTCTTCTTCTTTGGCATCATAACGACCTACTCGGTCATGCCTGCCATTTCTGGCTTACGAGACATATTAATACCACGTAGTTGGATAGTCGGTCCTCACTACAGGGGAACGGTCCGGATGGGATTCAAAGTGTTTAGTAAGTCAAATAAATTCATCTAAATTTGACGGCAACTTTCGGTTCAATGGGTGAATAATTATAGTTGATATAATACAATCACGATTGTTTCTAAAATTGGTAAAATTATGATACTACTTTTTCTTCTCTGGCCCCAAAAGATCTTCCGCCTACCATTTATGGCTTGCGTAATTTAGGATAGTCCTGCGTACGATCCTGCCGTTTGAACGTCGTTAAAGGCGTCGTTATCGCCTCTGCCATCGAGCCACTCAATTTTGAAATTATTTGGCAGGGTACATTTATTTCTCGCAATTTCTGGTAGTGTTTTTAATAATACAGCCGACAGATGCACGGCAGGTCAATCGCACTAACGGTTTGGATGCTTAAGTAAAAAAGAACTCAATTACTAATTAATAGCCTAATCAAACCTGACGTTTTCATAGGTCCAGTCAGAATGTGCAACACAAAGAAATGAGGCATAAATACTCTATGTAGCACAATTTGACAGTGCATGATGCGCATTTTCTCGTAAAATGATTTATTAAACATGCCTAAAAAACAAAAAAAAATCTGTCGAATTGTTTTGTTTTTTCTTACCGGCTTCCGTGTTCCAGTTGAACATTTAGACAATTTTTCGCATGAATGGTTTGATAAAAATGGGGATCGGCTTTTAAATCACATATGAATGAAAGTTTGCCAACCCCTGCTCTACAATCAGCCTAAATGAGTTTTGTTAGCTCAAACGAATGTCTGAAAAATGTGACACCGTAAGAGTCATCAGTATCAAATCGAGTAGAACCGCGTGATTGCGAACGGCACTTACTAACTGATTACATTGTAAACAGAAATTTTAAAAATAAAGCCACTAGCGCTCCTGGAAATAAAACCAATAAATGAATTTTTCGAAAAAACTTCGAAAAGTGGAAGCATAGTCCACAAGAGAATTCCTCTTTCAATCGTTATAGGTAGGTGGTCTCGTTTACTATATGCAATGTCTCCTTTAAAGGAAACCCACCCCCATAGTACCATATCTACCAAGAAGCAACAATAAATGCGCATTTTGTTTACATACCATTAGATCAACCCGTACGGGTAAATAAACTATTATCCGATTCAAGAATCAGCTTGCGAGTAACGTCACACTGTTGTTGATCTCTGTCAAAGATATCTCAACGAGATCATAATTTACGGATTAACATCATTAATGTCCGCTCAAACGTTTGTTTCACTTTTACCAACCAAGGTGATCAAAATTTAATATCATCTCTACATCGTCAGACGATCTAGAACTGATCTGGGGAACATCTGAATCTAGCGTTATGCTCAATAGCCTATAGTCGTTGCTAAATCTCTAAACTCGACCTGTAAATCTCCATCTCATCGAAGCAGGTGGAGCCATTGAACCACATTGCGACCAAATGTGGTTCTGCCGCTCATTGCAGGATCTGCTGTGTAAATGTAGGCCCGATTGGGGAGGCGCCCATTCGATACGCTATATCAGCTTATCGAAACTAGTTTCGCTTCATGGCAAACATTTCAGCCGTGCGACAAAACGGCGACTCATAAGCAGGTGACAAAATACCGTGAAATTCGTAGCTGTGATTCAGTATAAGTCTGTCGACGCAAGCAAGAACTGTAGTTCAAATCCGCCTCTAACCAACCACCTCAACAGTGTCGAGCGACCTTCAGGGCTTTGCCGGCACAACCTTTCGCATGATGAATGATTTTTTCCTAATTGCAAACACTGAGCATGACACCCTGGAGCCAATTAACCGTATGACACAGACGGTTTTGTTCCCGCTTGTCGTGAGTCACCACCGTGACTTACGAGCTTGGATGAACGATCTGCTCCATGATGCACCTGCTGGACGTATACGAAAACGTTCTTGATTAGTCTTGGAAATGTTTGTGTAGTTTTGCTTCTTCCCTTGCGTTTTTTTTGCGGCTAATTAATCTTGATGCTAACCCGTAAACAACCATACACGTGCATGACATGAGGTATCATCATCGGCAGAGGATGATCGGTTCCATGATAACCGATTAAACGATTCACCAAAACGGTATAGCATCATCGGCTGCAGCACGATTCCCATGATAGATGATTTCGTTTGTTTGTTAACCTTTACATATTCAGTAATAGTTCTACAGTTTCTACAATATTACCGTAGCTAATGCTTGTGATTCATACGCAGTGTTCATATAGGAGGCGAATGTATTTATCTCATTGTGTTTCAGTGATCTTGCTAAATGATCACTATTCCAACTTAATCTAAACTTTCAGAGTTTGTTACTTCGAGAGTCAGACATCCTTGCCCACGTTGCAGTGGTTCACTTCTACTGATTTTAGAAAGGGCTTTAGAGAAGGGATAAGTGATCCGACAAGTTACACAAATGCCGCAATTACTCACATTACTTTACTAATAAAACACTTAGATGAGACATTATTTGAATAGATGCATGTGTATAACTACACACATAATACCCGTAACTGTCCTGAAACGTGAAGCAGTAGCTTAACAAAACTTTATCGACGATCATCTACCGTAGCGCAAAAATCTTGCATTTCCCCTCAAGAAGCCTATAGCTCGCGAGGATAAAATTTAACACTTATGTTATCATCATGATGATGATAACTCCTATATTTCCCAACGCATTGGTGTCTCAAACGCTTCGTTTTTTTATGCTAGGTCCTATGGAATTCCTGTAATGTGGAAACACCATAACTTGTTTCATTTTACTGCTAATGAGAACTGTGTTTTATTGCACTGTGAATGGCACTTGCGGATCGGGATGCAGTAAATCATAAAGGCATGCAATAATTGCACCGTCAATAGTTACATGGGCTGTAAGGAAAAGGTAGTTCGTACAGCCCGTCTTTGAGCATCACGAAGTTTCTGCAATTTGCATTGTGTGTCTTTGCCAGCGTTGTTGTCCCTGCGTTTCTTTTCTACTCCTTTTATTAGTTATGCATGAATCTTAAGCAACGCGTTAAGCGAGGGAACTTTGCAGACGGATGAGACCGCATATGCGCCGATAATCTGCTGGATGTGTGAGTTTTTTTCCTTCGGTTTATGTTTCTTCGAAAAACATTTTTATTTTCTGGTTGATTTCATCCCCTACAGCGTACTTAAATGAATATTTTTTAACGATCATCGTCCGTTCCACTGGATGGGTTCCAACCGTAAACAAAACATTACGAATACGCTTCCGACTTGTGTGAGCTGTTGGTATTCAAATGCCTTTTCCAGAACCTCAAAGAAAAAGCTCCTCACTGATATGGCGCGCGTCATTCGAACGAAAGACAATTTTTCGAAGAGGTAAAATCCCATTAAAGTGTGTAACAATAGACGCACCGGGGGTTGAGAGATGCGGTTTGCGAACGGTTATTCCCGGGCCGACGACCAGCGAGAATTCCTACTTTAATGACCATTCATAGCTACCGCCGGACTGATTCATCATCTTTTCGGTGGAGAGCATTAGGTAGAATCGGCAGCAAAATTTCGATGATGGCATCAAACAAGAACTAGAAGAAGAAGAAAGCAACGGTTGCTGATAGGGAGACGCATGATTCACGATTTTCCATGCCCGACACTCACCGGAAAAGCACTTAGCTGGAAGTAAATTCTTCCGTAAACTCTACTCCAAGGATTTTTCACTTCTCGATTGATAGCTTACGAAAGGGAAGGTTTTCTTTGCTCGCACCGATAAAACTCACTCGAACTTATCCGGTGGTTCGTGATCGGTGTGATCAGAGATAAAAGTTTCCGTATTGCAACCCACTCGAGCCTATTGGTTGACGAGCTGACCTTCACCAGTGGACACCTTCTTTAATCGCACAATGTACCGCCGGGATCAATGCTCTCAAATTGTTTCCGACTTCCCAGCTTTACCCTACCACCACACCTAAGATCAGCCTAAGAGCCCTACGAAATCAACTATCCCTCTCTCTTCCACTCTCCACCCCACCATCATCTGTTTTTATTTAGGGCTCGTCGCAGAAAGCTTTGAAAACCAGTTCTGGATATGCGTCCTTGACGGTGGGAACCGTTCGATTATACTCAACCCAACACTTCCGCGAAAAGGTCATTCGAAGTCTGAGCTAGTACACCGAACTTGAGTCATCGTGTGGTGACTTCTTGCTTGCTTATCGTTGATTCCTTCGCCGTACGCACACCTTTTTTGCGTGCGGTACGTTTCCCACCGACACTCCGCAGTGTGTTCATGGTCACCCCCGGACTCGATCACGTTGATCGTGTGTTATTAGGAAGCCAATCTCCGTTCGTACCGCTGGCGCCAGTCGGTCCGGAAGAGAGCAAGGTGTGCACTTTTTTTATGCTACCGACGTGTCATTTGCGTGCTGATGATTCCTAGTACGGGTCGCAACCAACCGGGAAGTAGAATGAATCGGTTGGCTATATTTAAGTGTATGTAGTAACTCGCCATTTCAGATGCTGATGGAGAAGATAAATTCAACCAACACGGCTTCATCTGGGATAACACCCGTACATATTGATCATTGGACATTAAAGATCAACACCTAATTGCAAAATCATGCATCATATGTCATGATTTATTGTGCTATACAATAGGTCTACATAACTGATCTTTCTTCAAAGGTCGTAGCACATGATAGATCCACATAATCAGTAGTCTTAGCTAATGAAATACTGATCGTTCCTAATTTTATAAATCCATGTCTAAAGCAACTTAATAGTACTCCTTTTCTTCTTTTATTATTATACTTAAATTACTACTAATACTCTGATGGCTACTTTGGGATTCTACTAATAATCTGATGGTATCATATGATCGTACTTCGTAATGTAATAACTTTCCAATCTACACAATCTCGAAGCTGTGATTATAACCATACCATACTCTTTCTCACCCCCCACAATTCACAGCGTTACGGGCAGCGCTAAACAAAGTGTTCCAACATTCCAACCGACTGAGCCATCGGTGACACGATCAAGTGGAAGTTCTTTCTGAGTCACTGTTGAAAAGATCAAAGAAATGACTGACGTGCCTTGCGAGCACATGGGATGCATCGCTAATGAGCCTGGCGGAAGTTATGCGTACAGCTCACCGTTCGTTTCACATGAATCTTTATCTTTACGCCCGTCTGGCTAATTCACTATCAGAATGTTTGATTATGCCATGTTGGACATCCTATACAAACACCGGTGAGGTATGGTTTTGTGATTTAAACCAGTTTGTTCTACGTTTGGTGTACGGTGTGATCACATAGTTTACAACCTTCTGCTTCTTTTCCGTTCGCTGTTGGTAGTCCTGTTCGCCTTTGTCTGCGAATTCGTATGCTTTAGGTAACGGCGGGATTACTTAAAATCCTACCCACAGCCAAATGCAATAAAATTCTGTCACTACGGCACGCATTGACACCTTTCATTTCTCAATTTGTGCCCAAGCAGACCGGACTTCGGTGAAGCAAATCTGGCACGCTGGCATTAGAGGCAACAGCTGTAAACGTTTTGGGGGTTTATTTGTTTTTGTGTTACTACATTCTCCTTCCTTTATGTAAAATGTCGTCTGAAAAGCGATTAAATCGGAAGGAGTGTTTGGGGTTGTGTTAAAATTAGCAAACTGAACCACTGAACCGCCCATCGTGTGCTGGTGGTGATTAACGCACGATCACTGACTGTGACAGGTGCGCAACCTGACACAACCACCCATTGTTGTCATCTCATCGTTTAGGCCCATCCATCATAGGTGAGTTCTTTTAAGGTTTTGCGCATCCTTTCCGTGAGGACAGGATCATTGCGACAATTGACTCACAACGTATGATGACAGGCGTATTATAGAGTATAAGAAAAATTGAAAGAATTTATCCACATACTGATCTACCGATGCGAACGAATTCAACCGCGACCGCTGTAGATTCGACTCGAAGTGACCTCAATTTTCATTAAATCAAACGCCACCCACGTTAGTCATCGGAGTACCCGTGCATCGTACATTGCACCCAATACGGCACCTGACTGGCCCCGAAACCGATGCGACCCTTTGCTGACCCGTAAAAGGTTCCTTGGTTTACACCACCTCCTTCGCAGGTGAGTTAGTCACAACAAACGCAACCACCTAGACCTGACTGGCTTGCTGGATGCACGATCAGCTTCGAAACAGGTGGGAAAATTGTAATTCATTGCGTTCGGAAAGCGTCCCAATTTTGGTCGCGAATGACAATGCTGTCATCATGACGACATGTTTACGTGTTCGCCGATGTACTTGTCATGTTAAAGCCGATCTACGTTTAATTGATTACACTGTTTGACGCACTAGGGAAGCACATGCCTGTAACATCTTTGCACAAATGTGACTCACTTTTGTTGACCGAACCCGGCCATGCTTAAAGTTGGCAGATAAATGCTCTTGTTATCTTTCATTGCACTGCAGCAACACAATGTTGGTGGATTATTCGCGTAAAATCTAACTATAAACTTAACAGCCCTGCACTTACATGTAATCTCTCTATCCAAAACTAACTCACAAACTTTCCATGCTTTGTTATAACTCAATTCAGACGTGATTCATGACCTACCCTAATGTAAAATGTGTGTCCAATTTGCAATAATCGTGACGCATGGATATGATTCGAATCGGTTCCTTCCAGCCACATCATGGGAATCGTTTGGCCACGTTAAACAATGACCTAATTATGATCTCAACTTAGTTGCATCAGCCACTAAGAACACGGACAAAGAGGGGCGTTCTTGCTAATTGGTCACCTTTTGTCGGCAACTTTGAAGATGATGATGCGTCAAGAACCCTTCTGTAATTCCCTTGCAACGGCGCAGTCATCATCTTCAGCAAAAACTTCATCCAATAACAACATCCCCATATTCAAAATAACGAAAAATTGGTATAATTAAAACAACCGACACCGATCCATTCCATCCTTGGACGTACCATACCCAACGATCTTGATGGTCGGGTGGTGACTCACAGCCCGTCCAACAAAGAATAGTCCTTGAGCCGACGACGATCGTTCGTTGCAGTTAAATATGTACCTTCGAGGGTGGTTTTACGCCCGACGACAGAAACGAACACACAACAGGACGACGGCGTTCCGGCGGACCACAACGGGAGCAAACGTAAATAAAGCAAATAAATTCCGCCTGACAGATAATGAGACACGGCTATGAGTAATGAGCAACGGGATGATCTAATACTGACCGCGTTGAGCTGTCCCGAATGCCCCCAAGCCGACCAGTCACTGTTTGTCCCTGCAAGACCTCTTTGGGAACAATTGAACGATCGTGGCCGTTGTTACGTTCGCTCGGTTCTGCATTTCAGATTTGCCTTTTAGTACAGACGACCTATCGAAGTGTCACACCGGATGCCTGGAGGTTCGTTCAGGGTTGGGTTCGGGCTCGTTTCCCGTGCGATCCGTGATCGTGTGTCGCGTGCGCTGGAATCCCGGCGACGGGCAAATGGCTTCGAATGCGGGCTCCACCTTTTTGAGGCTTGGCGAATATCCGCACTACTTATTACGCGATACCTTTCTAACCCTTCTGTGGAGTGTAAATCTATATTATTGTTTTTGTTATTGTACTCAATTGATCAACTTGTTATTTCTGTATAAAGTTTGATCATTAGTTCATATTACTATAATACTATACACTTAAGTAAGTTTCTAAGTACTTTCTTAAGTATATTTCAATTTCAATTTGTAAAGCCTTGTTGTGTAATAAACAACACAAGAACACTATCTACGCTTTTCAATACTAAAAATTAACCAAAATCCAGCAAAGGGTTATACGGTCAGCGACCATTGTACGAATGCGTCCGGCCATGAAAGGTGTCAAACGACAACCCGACGAAAACGTGCATGATTCACACGCTTTGTCCTTCTAGCTGCGTGCATCTCCCACTCTCGTGTGACTGTTGGCCGTTTGCGCAAGACGAAATTCTTTCATCTGTCCCATGACCAGCAGTTAAACCCGAAGACCCTGGCAGTGCGGATGGGTACGGGATGCTGCCCTACCGACCGTTTGGTTTGGTGCTAATCAATCATGAAACACACAAGTGCTAAAGGCAGCTTATGCACGATGCCGGTTCGATGCAGGATCGATCCCCCGATGCTTGTGCGTGCGTTTATTTTCGATCCAAAGGAAGGAAAAAAACACTCACTCGCACAGGCCCAAGATGTCTGAGTGGTTCGCACCGATGCTTCAGCACTTCATGCGCATCGAAGCGAAATGGAAAGCAAATGAACGGTTCTGCCGCTGTATGAGTCATGAAGCGGTCGGGCCTCAGGTTAAATCTGTGCCGATCTGTCTGACTGTTCGCTATTCTGTTGATCTTCCGGCCTGCGAGATCGGCGGAGGAGGCAAGACGTCGATCCAATGGTAAACAACCGGGGGACCGTAAATGAAGCACAAAACCATTTCCATAAACAGGCACGAAATGGCGGCACATGGTATGTTTCACCTTCAAGTGTAGCACCTCAAGGATGCTCCCTGCAGCACTCATAAGTACACTTTCATTTCAAGGGATTGCAGCATGCCTATGGATGAGATCGCCGAGTAGCCATTCTCTTGGCTGGTTTACTATTGATCTAAAACCAGGAAGAGCAAAGTTTATGATACAGGAAGATTATTTTTACGTATTTCACACTACAACCGTTCTCGGTCTCTGTCTCTGACCCCTGATCCCTATAAGATCTAGCTAGGCCCTATTGTATGGGGAGTCATGTGTTAGGTGGAAAAAGGAGGTAAGGAGGTTAAAGGTGAGTTTAAAACCCCATAAAGGTCATACATTAAAGCACATAACAATCCGTTGGCATGAACAATGTAGTGATTAATAATAAATAACAGCAGCAGATATACATTGTTTCGTTTTAAATTTCAATCAATTAATAAATGTGTTTGCATTCAGAATCTAATAACGTAAATAAAATTAACATGTAATCCGTTACCTGACTTACTAAGTTCAGGACGAAAAGCGCACTAATTTCCTTACCTATACCTAACAAATGAAGCAAGGTATCAGTGAGGTGAGTTATACACTGTAGATAATAAACATATAACAATATGAATTATTTGTGTTATTGAATCCTTCAAGAATCATCAGAAAAATAATATGTTATCCTTACTTCAATAATTCCATTCCATAAGAAATTATGATCCGGTGGTCGATGCGATAGAAGCGCAGGTCTCAAACGGCAGGCCCGGCAATCAAATCCTATCCATCCGGATCTTCCCCGACTATTCAGCTACGTGGTATAGTCTAGTAAGTCGGCCTGACCAAAAAGGTCGGTACGCCAAGCAAAACGAAGAAGACTTTAATATTTATTCTATCTTCAAAGCTTATCACGTGGAATGGTCAATAATTTTATGCTTTGGCGTTCGAGCCCATTCACAAAAAGCCATAGATGGAATCCCATTTGAATCTATAAGAAATAAATCTATTGACCGCCAGGTATGTGAGCTGAGATAAGAATATATTATATTATTAACAACAATTGGCCATCTCATCCGTCATCTTCAATAGCGTGCTAAATTTAGTCACTCGAAACGTCTGTTGTGTGTTAGGAATAGAAGCGAAATTCTTTCTTCACTAAAAATATAAGACTTACCTCACTCCAACAGGTGTTTTACAAACAGTCTTGCTTGGAGTATTGTTATCACTAAACGAACTACAATATTCTCTTTTCTCATAAGAACTCTGTTTCCTATTTACAGTAAATTGCATTACAAGTTCACATTAAAATAGAAGAAAAAAGCTGCAACATCAATACACATCAAACCGATGAATAATTTTAACGTGTACTCCATTCCGGTAAAATGTCAAACGTTGCAAGACATTAAGCTTCTAGCGGCACACACGTTCGGTAGACCATATTGGATAAATCAACGCCCAGTCTAAGCACATATTTGCTCTCAATGAATCAGATCAGCATGAATGCCGGTTGTGATCTATGCATTCATGACCATTCAAACACCAGCCGGTAAACTCATCGCCCTGTGCCATTACTTTCCCTTGCCGCCAAGCGCATTCCAAAGCGTCCGAATATTGCCGCTGTCACTCGTCAGTCTTTCCGGTGATTAGTACGGCTGAGTCATAAGGAGAAGAAGTGCACATTAGCGTTGGTTCCGTTGTGACTGGGCTGACGGAAGTACCCTCCAAGCATTCCAGAACTTCAGAATCACATGCTAAAGAGCAAGGAGGATCGTCTATCGATCATGATACAAAAGGCGGTTGCGTCACGGCATGTGAGAACCGACTAAGGGAGAAAGCATTTCTCAATTTTCCGCACCATATTTACAACCCACACCGCGGTTGCTGCGGTTGCCAGTGAAGCGTCATCTTGGTCCCACAGTCGAGACCATATGGCCCCGTTTTGAGGAAATGTTTCACGATCATCCAAGGCCCCCGTGGAAGGCGTTGGGGCCAAGTAAACAAAGTACAACGACGCAATAACGTTGACTGACTCGGCAACGCTGGGAAGAGTTACATTCCGGACATGGCTAGAATCCGTCTGTTCTTTGTCACCGTGAGTGAATCACGTTAACATACCGACAAGTGCGCAAGGGCTATGAATAATCCTTGTTCTAGATACTCGTTAATCCGCTGCTCCGGGATTCACTTCCGGCATAGATGAGTTCGTCGTCAATGGAACATTTTAATCAAACGCTTTCAACGCATCATCCGTCTGTAACGCTGTAAGTTTACACGAGTTATAAATCCTCTCTGCTAGGATATATTGACAAGTCTGTAAAGCACGAGGAATCGGTTGCAGATGGTTGGTCGTCAATGGGACTGCTCTGGCAACCCGTTAGTCATCGGGTTCCGAGACAGCGGTAGCCTGACGTCTCATATGACATCATCCGTGAAGTATTTCGAAGCCGAAATGAACGTCTCTTCCAAAAAGTTTTATTGCTTTCCGATGGCGAGAAAAGCCGTGTGCGATTACTCGCTGTGTGGTGGTGGGTTGTTCGACGGTAAAAGGCATCATTCCATAAACGGTTCCTGTGCACATTATCTAAAGTAACTTCGGATTACCTCGATCCTCTTCCTAGTAAGGTCGCGCGGGATGGTCAGCAGAATAAATGTAAGCTTCCGTTAACGCACGGCAATCGAACCAATTGGAGCAAGGATCAATGGTGATGATCAAACCTATTCTCAACCCGGACGGCGCATGGGGAAGGGTTCTGCTGACCATCTACGAAATGTTACTTTTGCTAAGGAGTGCCCGAGGGTGACCTTAGCCGTAGGTCTTCAAGAAGAAATGGTGTTGAATTTTCTTTCCATTTGCAACACACCCAGCACGTGTTTCTCGCTTTCAAGCTGTAGCGTTCAGAAATAGTAATTGTCCAAATTTGTAACCCAAAATGTATGGCGTCCGCCCGATATCTTATCGTACGCGTTACCAATTGTTATGTGAAAAACAATGAACGGTTAGTTAAATCCCCTGGTGGGTCTATCGCTCCGTGTAAGACTAAAACTTTACCATCCCTGATGTATCTACTCGGGATGTGGTTCGTCGTACGTTTGCTAGTGCAAAAGAAACAGATTGCGGTTTCTTTTTTAACGTCTGCCACCTTGATACGGACATTTACTAGGTTTTTTTTCTCTCCCCGTTCGTCTTATCGTTTACAGCCTTTTCGCTTCCTCTCAGAAGTGTCATGAGTCATGCACAGACAAGGATTGCCGACGCAGACAGACACCTTGTAACGGATAGAACCTTCTAATTGCGTTCAGACGATGGGTAGTGGCGCAAGGTCAGGTATCAACATTAGAAAGCAAAATACATTTCTCGACCTACAAAAGGACCATGCGGCGATCAATTAGCGTACAGGTAGATGAGCCACGCTGTTAAATAAAAAACAAAAAAGGACTCATTTTTTGAAACAAGGGCAAAGTGTTATTACATCAGTAACGGAAATAAACGTTCAGTTGGGTTTTATAGTTGATGCGCTATCGTATAAAATCAATATTCGAAATTGGTGTACACATTATATAAAAAATTAAATTGAAAGCTTTTTTGTGTACTTTACACCATGCATTTGTACGAACGATTGCACCTTAGGCAGCATACACAAATACTATTTCATCGTTGCTGAAGTTCGATCACGTCGTGCACAGCTAGCTGACAACGGAAGCCGCAGGTGAAGTCATCGATTAGAAAAGAACTTTCCACCTGGGTGTGATAAGAGCATGAAAAGTTTTATTTTTATCGTACTCCTCGAACGTTTAAGACGACTTCTGATAACGCCACACTTCCTTCGTCCGATAAGCGGATGTTTTATGCGTTTGCTTGCCGCGCGAAGGTTAATTTATCTTGCCGTAATTGGTACAACGCACGTACAATGCCACGATTCCGATAGCGGTAAGCCAATCAACGTTGCTGCTATTAATAGCACCTTTACCTGGTTCGACTAATCATACATTAGTAATGAATTTCTCATGCAATATACTAAAATAAGTACAATATACACATGCAAGCAGTTTTGGTCGATCAAAAACCCATCCCGAACACTGGAGAACGATCGAGGAAAACTTTCCTGTCACGGTGAAGCATGTTTTCCTGCCAACTGCTTCAATAACTGCTTAATGCAACGTCATTGATGGTGGGCGATAGACGATTAAACACTTCTAACATGTTTGCCGCTGATGCATGAGTAACAAAACGGAAGCAATGATGGTGCATTGTTAGTCGTCATCGTTCATCGTCGCATTCCAAATGCAATTTCTCGTTCATTGACTCTACGAAATTGCGTGATGGCATTAGAATCATCAACTTACACATCATAGTGGCGGAAAGATTTGTTGTAACTCAAATTGCAGTGGATAATGCTTTACTTATAAAAGTACATTACTATCTGGTCAGTTGTCAATTTAGAGCAAGCGTGCTTCAATTTAACACCTATTCACATTATCATTTCCACTTCATTAAGTAGATTTATCACTTTGGAGGGCCTAAGTAGAAACAAAATTAGGGACCAAAGCTCAAAAGTAAGTGCGTACACCATATCATATACTATCTTAGAGGCCCTCCAGTCGACGTCTTGGTTCTTCGTGTCTGCTTATTCTACCTACCGTAATATCCGTCACTGAAGATATACAGCATGGTCATCGTTAGGAAATATATCGAAATATATCAAAAATATATCCGTAACTGCACTATGCAGCTTCTTGGCATGCTCCAAGAGTCCCTAATATGTACACGCATTTTATGACTGAGACTATAGCGAAATTGTTAAAAATTATTAAGAATTATTTGTTTCTTATTATACATTTCATAATGATGGCCAGGCCATATATCTGAATAATTATTAAAAATTATGAATAAATACATTAAAGAAACAGAAATGCAGATATTATTGTATTTTCGCGTGTATAGCATCACACTTAATGTAATTCTCCTCATTTCTTTTTCGATGGCACTACAACCTCCAAAGGAGTTGTCCACCCATTTCTGGCACCGGCACCGCTACCATAATTACCATTGTGCTGTCCGACCTTTGTATGGTTAATCTGTTTGTTCCATCCTTCATTTTCAGCTACAAATTGTATTCCATACAATAAGTTACATAGCACATTTCTTCACTATTTTAATCACTGTTGATTCTAACGATGCCTTCGCTATTGTTATTCTCAATATCGCTATCCTATGCCATACGTGTTGTGGATAAAGCAAAATCTTCATGTATAACTTCATCCTCACCTTTTTTCATACAAATCATAAATATTTACATAAATCAATGTATTGAACACACAATATATATTATTCATAACTTATGAAAGATTGTTTATTTATCTAATATGCGTATATTTTTTCTTTATGATTCATTCTAATGATTTTATATCACTTTTTATTATTCATATCATTGTTTAATGATTCATTTAAATTGTAAATGTATTGTAAATTTAATGTAGTTTGATGAACTGTTGACGCATTTTTTATTGTTGTGATGGATTATTCAGCTACCATTCCATGAATTCCAGAATCTTTCGATCGCTTTGTCGAGCCGATCGAATTCGTTTTGTTTCTATTAGTAGCAAAATAACGTTACAACCCAGTATTCAGTATTGCGTATTAGAAAAATCATTCAAAACTATGATACATTTTTAAACATAAAAACTAACACAAGAATTAAACGTTGTTTATGTATAATTTTATAACACGCGTTGCATTTCAACATAGGCTGCCTGTTCACATTAGACGAGCCCCCCTAACAAAAAAGGGAATTCGTTTCGATTGCTTGATTTCCGCGCTGAATGAGCCATAGCCATGATGAATCATAGTAACCACGGTCGTTGTGGATAGTTGATAATACAATGACCCACCACGAATGAAACTTAGCTAACCGTGGCCAAGCTGGGTGAGAAACAATATTGCCCACCCCCTCCCAGATCGAGCACTGCGAAGTGTCGAGCGAGCTTGAATGAAACCAGAAGTTTCAATGAAGTAAATTACAACCCAACGTTGGTTGGTACTGTCTTCGCTTGCGTCAGCAAAACCATCATCGTTTAATTACAATTTCGTTATTGCCTTAGAACCATTCCCAACTCGTGTTGTGCGCACTTGTATTACAAGATGCGCCAGTACCTACACAGCAGGTCCGCAACGCAATGCATTTGGGTTGTTTTCTGGCGTTGAGTATTGTTTATCAGTGATATTTGATTGTTTGAATGACATCGCAAAGTATGTGTAGTGTAGGATGTGCCCGAGGGTGCGGGAGCTTATCGATATTCATCCACGTTGAAAAAAAAACTCTGTATGGAACGATGTCACGTGTAGTGAACGTTTGTTTCTCGTACTCGATGATTTCGGTCGGTAAAATTCCACTGCTTACTGTGGTTGAAAACCGAACTCGCACCATCTTTTTTTTTGCAAACCGATCGTCGATCCCATTCATCGTCCAGGTTTTTTTTTGCGACGGACCTAGACATCATGCCGGATGCCATGCAGGCTTGACAGGTACAGGTACCGAGGTCGCGAGAGCAACACAACACAAACGGACAGACATTGGTACAAAAAGGAAAAGCTAGACGGTTGGAAAGCGCGAAAAAGAAACCAACGCGTTGCAGCAACGATGAAGCCAGCAAACGACGGATCGAGTTCGTGACATCGAAATACAACAGCACAGCCCCACACATCGACACAATCGCTACAGAACGCGCTGCGCCATAGCGAATCGAAGTGTTGGGAAAGGATGGTGAAGCAAGACGGGAAGCTCGCAGTTGCGAACTGAGCATGATGAGTCATAGCGCGCTGTCAACACGTGCAGAAGGTGCCACCGCGTACCGATGTGTTGCCGTTTGGGATGTAGTTGTGTCGGAAAACAATGTAAACAGCGTCAGCTCACGCACACTTCTTTACCGAACGGCAAGGTAACACAGGAATATGTGTGCGTGTGTATGGACTTTATGAACACTACAAACGAGGCATTTCGTGTACGAGTGTGTTTGTTTTTTTTCGGAATTCGGAATAAATTGTATCAACATGCTATAAAAATATTCCTCAAACACATAAATGACGTTTGTAAATGGATGAAAAATTTAAATTATTTCGCTGTAATCCAGTAACATATCCAACACCGCACTAACACTACTTCACCATCAGTTCTACATGTGCACACTTTCCTAAGCATTATCCGCTAAGCAGCTGTCTCGTTGTGCTAAAGTGTGCGTGTAACCTTATCCCAAATCACTCGATTTAGCAATGTGTATCGTTATGCAAATGGAATCTTCATCAATACCTAAAATATGTTGGTTGGTTGTAGATTGAGTTACGATCAAAAATTACAAACAACTTGCAGAATTCGTTCAATAGCAACTCTTATGCCATAGTTTACTTCCATCGCACGCTTCTAACCAGCTGTAGTCCATGCAATTATCATTAGCTTACGAAACGAGGTACTACCGTGAAGTGATGCGAGTGTGTGTGCGTTAGACCTACACACTCGCGACACGTGCAACGCATCGTATTGGAGAGCTCGATTTGATTGATACCACCCGTCCTCCCGAGACCTGCCTGATACTTCCCTTCTCCTAATGACGTCACTACGCGGTCGCCGTTACCTCTCTTTCAAATGCTTCCTCATGCGACAGTGTGCGTATGGAGAACTGCACAGTGGGTGTACATGAAAACTTATTTTATTTTTAAAATTTTCATCATTTTTCAAAATTGTTTTACGCGTTTTTAACATGTATTTGAGTACAAAAAAGTTATGATCGTTTGCTAAAACTCTACATTTATCTTACAAATTAACAATTTATCATCGAACAACGGAGAACAAAAAGGAAGAAATCTATTATTAAGCCTTTGTGAATTAATTTGGTTTAATTTAACAAAACTTTACCTGGTAATACTGTATAGAGCATTTGCTTCGTTCAAATATCTTAAAATACACTCCTAAAACAAACTTTTGCTATTTTGTCCATTTTACCAGGCATGCAACACACCGTGATTGGTATGGCTGTGTGCGTGCAGCTGAATTTTCCACTGCTGACTGGCGTAAAAGCCAACACAATCATTCCATTCATTCGCAAAAAACCAAGCGTCCGCGTCGAACGTGAACGCTACCGGAGAATCGTACATTTTGTTTGTTCGGTTCGATTTCTCGTTTCGGTTCTGGTGGACTGTACCACAGTCCTTCGGTTTTTGTTTTCTTCCACCGACTGTCGATCCTCTGTTGTCATCGCGGTAAAATCAGCCTTTTCTTTCGGATTACCAACACTCCTCGTTCAGCGTCCACGGAAAGATGGTTCTACCAGCAAGTAACAACATAAAGCAGCTTGTGTGAAATTATTCCAAGTACTGCTTGATCCCCTGACAGTTGTGCCCGACGCTAATCGTAGTAAACATTGTGAAAGCTTCTCCGAAAAGCAGCGCGAAGAAAGAATCCAAGGAGTAGCACGCTAGTGAGTAATCGAACGAATCGATTGGCCTGAAGAAAAAGCCCGAAAAGTGCGCCGATGATTCATTGCCTTCTTTACGCGCGCTGGAAACGGTGGTGATTCAGTTTGCATCCACGGCAAGTGCTTACAAAGTAGACGCGCTTTCGTGTCTTTCGAGTGTCAGTGGAAGTGGATCAGCGTTGTGTGAAGCACCAGCAGAAGGAGAAAAACAACACAAACCACCGTCGGAAAACACCGAGAAGAAACGGGAGAAGCTCAACAGTTTTTAGAAGAAAAAACACAAACAGCATAACCCTGCAGTACGGTGTTCGGAATACGTAGAGTTACTACGCAAGTTTCCAGTGCTAACTTCGCAGGCTACGCTGCTAACAACATCGAGCGTGAAACAAACAAGTTCGCAAAAACAGCGAACAAGGTGCAGGTGAAGAAAGAGCGGGAAGCAAAAAATACCTTACATAACGAGCCAATAATGATGAGCGCTCCCGACTGCATACTGCAGGTGTGATTCATATTGTCTCGGAGTTCGTTCGTAAGCAATCTGGTGCAAATAGGAAGAGTGAAAAAAGCAACAGCTACTGTTAGTAGTTGTGTCCAATACACTTCGACTCGAAAACAGTGCCTCATCGTGTGAAACTGTTCGGTGGCATTCTTCGTACAATTGGCGCTATTTTAACCGCGTTTAGGGTAGTGCACGTTTCTCGCCCGGTAAAGTGGCCAACATCGCTACCTCGTGAATGTCGCCGCGTCGCAGTGCGTTCTTGATAACCGTGTTCGATTTCTCGATTGTTTTATCGACTAAGTGCAAATGTGTGTGCGTGTCTGCTACGCTGTAGCTTGTTGAATAGTGTTGACGTGAAAATTCAACTCCCTCCCTCCTCGATAGCGTTTCGTTCGTGCCTTGTGCCACTCCGGTGACCGCAAAGTGTAAAGATAAATACTATCATCTCATCTGACAGCCGCCCCGGAACCAGCTGCCCGAGTGACGCCGACGACGGCAAGCCGCTAGTAGTAGCAGGCGCAACACCATCTGTCACACCGGGCAGTACCGGGCGCAGCAGCAGCAGCAACAACAACCCGTTCAAAACGTCCAGCAAAATGAGGATGAAACATAAAGCGCCCTGCCTAATGCTTCGGTTTATGCCGACCGATAAGCACGGTAAGATACGATCACTTACGGCATGCTACGCATATCTAAATAAACAATCACTTTAATCTCAACCCAACCGGATGTAGACAAAATTCGCGGAAGTTCTTAATGATACTGTTTTTCTAGGCACCCGTTGACACATTGATTGATGATTAGTGGGATCATCAATTCAACACAATCAAACCTGTACGCTTTTCTGTTGGTCCCCCAATTCCCCAGCATGTTTTGATATCAAATGTTTGTGCACTAGGAAAAAACAAGCTATTCAAAATCAGACATATGAAGAACAGAGCGGTCTGGTGACCGAGAAGATAGCGGCTTTAAACGGCAGGACCGTGGTTCAAATCCCATCCGGACCGTTCATAGTGAGGACTGACTTTCCAAGTACGAGATGACCAGTGCCACATAGAGACAAGGACATTTTTAGTATCAAGAACTACCAGAAAGTCTTTCTCTGCCTCTTTGCTTTTCCTTCAATTTCTGTGCATTAGTGAATGTTGGATCTCTTACTAATGATGATAATGTTTTTATCAAGATTGGATCAATTACTATCAAATAATCTAACAGGCCTTCTGGAACTGGAAGAGATTCTTTGAAGCATCATGACTGATTCCTGAAGAAAACGACCTCACCGACAGCTCTGAGAAATGCAATTTCCGAGAATTTATGAAACGTGTCCAACGGGTAGTCGATCTTTGTGGATACCCTGGAACGGAAATGTCTGGATATGCGTTTTCTGCGAACGCACATACATGCGGTGCTTCGCGATCGACACGGAGTGATATTGTTTGCCTTTCGCTGTTGCAGAATCGAATACGAGGTTCAACCATACATTCGACAGTAACGTACAGCTGCCACAGATGTCGATATGATGAATACTTTTCCATTTCCCTGGAATAGTTTCGAATAACTTTGGTTCCGCTTCGATATTATTACAATATAAATTCGAAGAAAATCATAGACTAAACATTATTACAAAACAACCAGTTCAGACCACCCCGAGGGTTTCTGCAAACCCAAAAACCTTCACTTCAGCAAACTTGTTCAAATGAATTTAGTTAACTAAGCGTGTTTTAGCGAAAAAGGTGTGTGAGGTAAAACGTGCACAAAGCAATACAAAACGTCACCAACCTTTAACGCGTTCGTATGCGTCCTCGGCCACAGCGAGAAGGTTGTCGGGTTTTTTTAATACATGGCATGTCGAGCGCAAATAAGTTTGGCATTCCACCGACAACCGCAATGAATCATCACTGCGACACGGTCTCGATCGTGAAGATGAAATGGAAGGATAAAGAATAAGCTTCTAGTACGCGGCAGCTTTTTGGCGGAGACGGATGAAATGCGCGGTGAATGATGTTGCGGTACAAACAACCGACAAAAATCATACATCAATCGCATTTTGTTGGTTAGGAAACGGGAGGGGGACAGGACAGGATGGGGTGGTAGTTTAACTATTTACGGCCAGTAATTCCTACATTTTGCTGCTAAACCACTTTCGAGAAGAAGACGCTGCATCGAAGAGTGAAATGAGTGGCCCCAAAAATAGTTTCTTTTCATCGGTTTCATCATGTAAGGATGGGAAGCTGATTGGCAGGGGCGGTGGGGGGTATGTCTATGTTTTGCGGGCTCGTATTTGCCCCGAATGCTCGATCAAGCATAATCGGATCGGAGCACATGCTGCATCATGTTTCGCAGGGCCAATCATAATCTTCCGATCGGACGTAGGACAAAACAAACTTTAATTTGTTTAGTTTGAAAACATTCAGCAATCAATTTGTCACAATTACTATGAAGAAACGCCTTTTTTTTCTTCTCGCAACAACATCTTGAAGCACATTTTTGTGGTTACCTCCTACGGTTACTGCTTTGTGATACTTCTGTCTTCCGGACCGTTGTCTAGTGTTTCATTTCCGCAGTTTGCTGCCGAGCGCCGGAGCGACGGTCAAGCGAACGCAATGGGACACCGATGGGGTTAGTACAGGGGGGAGGCCTCCCACGGTTGCGAGAGCGAAAAAGAGAAGACGCATTTTAGGTGGCTAGAAATAGCAGCGAATAGCGTTGCGCTACCCAAGAAACCCCCCCCCCCCCCCGGGGCCAATTTCGATTTCGAAGATGACTCACCATCCGTTGGCCGAACGCCAGAGGTGGCATGCTTAAAATTTGTACAACGAAACAAGACGAGTTCGAGCGGGCAGGCCGAGGAGAGGGATGGGAAAGAAAATATAAAAGAAACCAAGCATCGAGTTCGCGTGCACTTTACATCAGCATAGTCTTCATCCACGGCAAGAGCAATAATCTCCTTCAGTCGAACGAGAAGGAGAACCGATTTTCCGAAGGATGAGGGCAGCGACTTGACAAGTATATGAGTAAGAAGCGGGATGAAAATAATCCGCATCCGCATATATACCGCCACTGCTCGGTCGGTACGTCTGCCGTGCTTGAGATTCGGAGGATACGTGGGGAGAGAAAGCTATAACAGCGAGCGGTAGAGTGGTGGCCCCAGTCGAGCCGTGCCGTCTGTGGTGAACGGATCGTGTTCTACCTACTGTGCTACAGATTCCTGTACACGATCGGTAGAGCCGGTTGTACGGCATGATGCGGCTGGTGGACATTTTGCAAACTATTTTTAGTACTAAATCCATCTTCGTTCCCAGCATGTAAAGGCAAGGACGCACGATCATGCTCGTAAGTCGGGGGGAGGGCCGGTTGCTCTAATTGATGTGGTAACTGGTAACTAACAAGTCTTCCGATCGAGACTTTCCATCTCCGCGCCCGTGTTATTTAGTTTGTTACGAATGGGGCGGTAGCTTAGAGAAGGCGAAGAGCCGATGGTACGGTTCACATGTTGGGTACGGTGGACAGTGCCGGGCATTGCTGGGAATGAATCAGAAAGCTGATCCGCCGTACTGTTTCGCACATAAATCAAGCTGATTTACGCCCGATTTGCTAATGATGAAACGAAGTGTAGCAATAAAGAGAATTTATTTTCAGCTGCCTTTAGTGCCTTGGTCTACCTTTGGTCGTCGTCGACGGCTGTGAGTTCGTTTCATCTCTCTCGTGCGCAGGCAAGATCACTTTCCGGGCATCACACTTTGACCTCCAATATGCGCTCCGATTGTACCCCGATTGTTTACGTCATGTACCTGACCTTTTCCATCTGGTCGGGTGGTGTTTGCAGAGCTGTTCCTGCGTGAAGTTCCTTCACGATCTAGACATTAAAGTTTCGTTTCGATGTTATGACTCATGGCTTCGGCTTATGGTGGTTCCTGACAATTAACCATATGAGGATTTCTCTTTTATCTCAAGTTTTTATGCGAACAGATCGCATTATACCATATTCCCATAAGTATTGTAGGATCGCAAATCATTCCGGAGTTCAATTCACATTTGTGTTTGGTATACACAATGTCCAGGTGAAAGAGCTTATGATTCCTGAAAAAAACAGTTACGATCCACTAGTTGATCGACCGTTACAAAAGAAAGACGAAAAAGTTAGACAAACCCCTGCATATCTTCGGTTGAAGTCACGATTTTCTTGGTTGGGTCTAAGTCTCTAACAACCAGCCCACATGAACGCATACCACAGCCAACAACGGTTGTTGTGGAGAGAACGAGTTTTATATAGCTCGGAGAAGATCGATCGCCTACCGGAGTTGACTCACGACAGGGTGTCAAGTTTGAATCCTCCTAGCTGGGTCGCCTCAGTTTCCTCTTCCTGTCGGCATTTGAACGACCTTTAAAGGTTTCACGCAAGAGCGCGCGTAATCGTGAATCGATCGCATCGATGTGTGGTGTGAGTTTGCGTGTACACAATCATTTTATGTTGCGTATACCTGCTATTATAGTTGCCCAGCTTCTTGGTGTTTGTAATGACACTATATAGAAGCAAATAACCGAGAAATCCCTTACTGTCGCTGAGCTGTTTCATTTTAACTGTAATATGGTTCTATAAGGTAGGAATATCAACTTCATACTTTACCGATCCCCCCCCCCCCTCCATACGTTCCAATTTCCCGCTACTCACAAACACAGATGATCAGCACGAGAAAAGAAAAACCACCCAACCATTGCAGGAGAAATACAATTAAAAAAATCCTCTATCATTCACAGCACACTAGCAAACTTTCGCTTTCCGCGGTTTGTTTTGCTTCCGTTTTGTTTCATCTTTCCATTTGTTCTCTTTTTTTCCCCCAATTTCATTCTCAACAAACGGCAGCCATCCATGGGCAACACAAACGGCACAAAGATAGTTGCGATGATTCATCGATTGCCTCCAGCACTCGGGTGCCTCTGGCGCGCAGCTGTTCTAGTCCTGCAGTATCGTACGGTAAGTTTCAACATTATACTTTATACAATGCCTCATTGAGGAGATCGTGAAGACCGCATGAATGGTTCTCTTAAAAAGACAGTAAACACAAATTCCCAACAATCAACTCCATTTCATATAGATCGTGATGATTCAATGCTACATATAAATTGAAATAGTAGGACCTTTTTTGTTGTTCACTAAAAGATTCGTTTCACTGACACTGTTATGGTCCAGAGGTGCAGGGCGTGATCTTCATCCAAAGAACCTTGGGGTTTCAAAAAGAAGAGCGAAACCCCGCTTCAGTTTATAGATTTTGACAAAAACAAAACAAACCCCGTGTAAACATGGATGCAGCGGATCACCTGAATCAGTGTAGAAAAGCTGACCTGATGAACGAAACACACGAGAAAACGTGCGTACAGGTTCCATTAGTTCCGCAACCATTTGACACTTGTAATCTGCCACACGTTAGTGCGATTGTTGCGCTTGTTGTTGTTATGACGTCAAGTGACGGATCATGGGAGTCGTCATCCAACCAACCGCGGTGTCATGTCAAAACAACCCGAAAAATGATTCGGTGTTTTCGTTTTTGTGTGTGTTCTTTGCTGTTGTGCTCCTCCATGGTCGCTACTCAACGTGTGTTTGTGCGTCGGTGCCTTCTAGCACACACGGATAATGGTTGTAGATAACGGTCTAGAGATGGCCTTTCGCCCTCGTAAGATCGACCCGTGTCCGGGGAGATGTGTTTTGCTTTGACCGATCTGCTCTTTAGCGCTGGCGATGATGACGTCCGCGTAGCAGATTTGCATTCGGTTTCGTAATCTTATCCTCGTAGCTGTACGCTCCCGAAACGACGTAGTTCTTTCCACCATCCTCACAAGCAAGTTTAATTTCGGACCGGGGTAAACAGAACATAAACGATAGTGTGATGGTAATGTTCCCTTCTGTAGGCGCTAGCAGTTGCGTAACGTGAAGCAATTGGAAGCTGAGAGCTGAATGTCGAAATTGCTCTAATCAGGCGGTAAAAAGCAGAGGACACCAGCATATACATATGTATACACGCTCATGCTGATAAGCAACCGACAGTGCATCTCTTAGTCTCCGTGTACGATTATCCAATTGATGGATTGCGTGTACCGGAACACGAGATACATACCACCCAATGCGGCTGCATGGTCCTCTAACAGAAGATGTGTGTTGGTCGCATCAACTCGCCAACGCATAAACCAGATGGACCATGTGATCTCCGTGTTTGTTTGATTTTTTCATTCATTTGTTGTTATTTTTATTTATAAAGCACGATCCAAATGTGGCGGTGCGTTGTCCCATGTGAGGTAGAAAAACCGTCAGTGGGTCTTTTGACAATTTTTAAGCAAATGATTTTTGCTTGCCACGGCCGGTTACTCCGTCCGTGAGTCATCGGCGCGCGAAAATAAGAAAAACGAGGACCAATTGTGCAAAGTATACTTTTTGTATTGATTTATTTATTTTAACCACGTTCCCCTTTTTTTTTGGTGTGATTTTTTCGTTCTCCCGTCTTGTTTGTGTTTCTTGTACCAAAACCGCAAAACGTTGAAAGAAGGCGTGTAAAGATGAGCTAACTAGCATGCCCGTAACGGCAACACCATCATCATCAACTGATATTTTAATGTTTGTGTATTTTTTGTCGTTTCTTTGGCTTTTTCTGTATGTCGCAGACGCAGGTCTTTGCTTTTGAAAGGATGCTAAAACTTTTCCCGCCGGTCGAAACACTCGAACACATACAAAACGAATGTCACATTTTGCGCTGGAGCGTTGTTAAGAAATGATCGAATGACATCACCATTATCGGGCAGAAAGTTTGGCGGTCGAATCTACGAATAACAACGCGGATATGATGCGCGGTTTGAGCAGCTAAAGTCGTAACATTCATGCCAGGTGGTGAGAACCAAGCGAATGTTGTGTGTCAGCTCTTGGAACATTTTTGCAACCATCCACCAGACGAAACAGCGCGGCCGGTGGTCCGGGAAATGGTATATAAAATTAGAGCGCTTTGCTAAAAATATACTCACGCCAAGCGGTAATTAGCGAGCGTGGTAACAACCACGATCTAAGCGATCAACGTGTGATCTAGCGAACCGCGTCAAAGAATGTGATCGGTGCCGGAAGTATGTGTGCGCTTCTGAATCGTATCTTTCGACCGTTACAAAAGTGCAGCTTCCAGGGTGAGTAAATTCACCCTTCCAAGGAATGAGTTCACCTGTTGAATGCACCGACACGACCGTCTGGGATGGAGGTGTATGTGTGCAACACATGCAATACCTAAAACAATTCAAACACACCCATATATACGTAAAAGCTAGTATGAGAGAAGAGGCGAGAAAGCAACCGGTTGTTTGGGAACAGCCGGAGCAAGCAAAAGCAAGGAATAGAAGCTGCGTGCGTTCGGCTTATGTTGCGAGCATGACGACAAGAAACAAGCATCCAGAAAATCAACCGTCGCCCCGTATCCGGTTTCAAGGCCGGTCGGACAACTTTTCGCGTCGCTTTCCATCGTCGTCACGGTTCCCCACGGTAAAACACCCATTTAGGTACTTAAAGGTGTCTCCCAAAGTCGCCAACGAGTTCTCCATCAGCGCGTACTCTCGCAACGACGAAACTCTTCTGAGCATGGTTTATGTGGAAACAAAAGGGTTTTCGTGTACTTCCTTGAGGGTTGGCGTGGTGAAGCTTGCAAACACTAAGCCATCTCGCGCTACAACAGACTCCATGATCCTTGGAGAATATTTTTCTTGTTTTAACACTCTTTGCCGAAGTGTAAAATGCATTCGGAATGTGTGCTTGTGTTGGCTGAAACCAACACAAACAAACACACACATACAACACGCACATTTAAGAGGTGGTGTACATATGAATGCATTGGACTTGCAGTATGTTCATGTTTTTTTTTTGGAGGCGTAGAGTTTGTTTCTGAAACTCTGGAATGTATATCTCCAGCGGGCTTTTCGCTGTTTCAACCCACGTCCCGGTGTGTTGTGTTCGTGCAATCGTGTGTTGGACGGTGTGGAAGGAATTCTCTTTGCAGACTGAAGATAGAAAATATAAACGTCGAAGCAAGTGAAGGCACAGCAAGAATTGGAGTGATGCAAAACCGTTCTCCAATGCATGTTGACAGGTCTTCGGACCATCGTGACAGCAGTTGCTCCGATGGTTGATATTAATAGAGCGCTTATATCAGCAAACGCGTCAGCGCAACGACTCTGATTTGTGTACAATACGGGTAAACATGTGTTGTTGCCGGCGTGGACCATCTCGGCGTAATGAAAAATGACACCATCTGAGAGTAAATCGTCCAAAATTCCTGGACGCTTACGCTCCAGATGGTTGCATTCCTTCGGAGTGTCGTCGGAGATATGCGTAATGAAGGTAATGGTAAACGATTCCCGTACACAAGGCGGACTGTCCTGTTGCGAGCTGGTAGTGCCATAGCAGATTTAGAATGATAAACGATTACAAGTTAATAACAGATATTACCATTAGTACCTGTAGTAAAACTTGAATTATTCTTTCGATTAAAAACCAACAAATCGTGATCATCGATCAGTCTCTCTTTGTCAATGCTTAATTATCGATAAATACTTTCCACGGAAATATCTGTCTGACCGTTCAATTTAGTGACCCTTCCGTTTCTCCCCGCACTGTGAAACTTGATGGGGAAAACAGCAACCTCCACTAGAATGACCAATCAACTCCAGTATATGCACACAATAGTTCGTGTGGTGTAGCGCAGTGATGCCGTTCGGAGTAGCATATCATTGAACTTTAATTGAACCGCAGACTACGCACTTCCCGATTTCGCGAGCGCGCACACAACCTCTTCTCGCTTTAGTAGGTTGCGATCGAACGGACAAACGGTGGACAAATTTATTCCAGTTGTGTCGGCCAACGCAGCACATAACTGCTCCCAGAGAGCTGTCGGAAATATTTTGACACCGTGAAGCCACTCGTCAGCCATTTTTATGCTTTGATGCAAATGGCACGGTGCGGAAGGTTCCATTTTATGAATGGGAACATAGGAACCGATTTGCGCCGAGCTTGGCGATGATAACGAAATCTAGAAGAAACCAACCAATGGAGTTCATTCAAATACGTACAACATGACCGCCTGAACTCAAATTCATTCACAGTAAGAGATTCAGTTTGGTTCGTTAGTTGGTTATGAGGAACCGCAATCAAAGATTTGTTTATAAAGTTTTATTTAATTATGAAACATTGCTTTGCAAATGAACTCTTGACGATCGAATCACGCCAAATCACGGGACAAAAGTGTGAATCACGCTTCGTATTCGTTTTTCGAGTTCCATTCGACGCTCCACGCTGCTGGAGGGGAAAGAATTCTCATATACAATTATGAAACTCGAGGTGTGAAGAATATCGTTATTTCATGTTTATAAACATCGAGTTACTGGGTACTCGCTCGAACTTCGAGTAAAATGTAACAATAACAAACTTATTATTAATCATAAATTGTATTGCTCCTATATTAAGCAACATTAATTATATTTTCCCCTTGTTCTCATTCCACAGACATCGAATCGCATCCTGCATCACATGTTTTTCCACATCTGCTGCTTGGCAATGGTCGAGACGCGATCGATCCGTCAACAGTTGGTGCAAACTGCGTACTTAATGTCACCTGCCAGCAACCGAGCGGCCAGCTAAAACCAGGCCTCAAGTACAAACAGATACCGGCCAGTGACACGCCGCATCAAAACATCAAGCAGTACTTCCAGGAAGCCTTCGACTTTATCGGTAAGTTTAAGTTTGCATCCAGTGCAAATATGTGGGGCATCTGTTAACGGGAAGCGAATCAGCTTAGTAAGCTCTTTCTGTGCGTCCGACACCGGGACACCGGGTGTGGATATGTGTGAGAGCATCATAAAAATTTGATAATAACGGCTTCCTGACGAGAATAATTGCGTCCGGTGTATTTTTCTGGATACTGTCTAACTCTCCAATACCACCAAATCCAAGGCCGCGAAACATATGGAAGCTAATGTTCGGAGTTGGTTCGATCATTCGCAAAGTTGAATGAAATGTTAACGATATATTCGCTTCGCATCGTTTTCTGATCTCATCGCATCCGTACGATCACCCGGCGGTAGAACCCCAGATGCCGGTTCACGATTGTTGATGATTCAACGGCGAAACGTAACCAACATCACTTAAGAATAAAAAGAAACATCAATAACAACCCGTCCGCACAAATCTGAAAAATTCATGCGTACGTTCCTGAGCGTGAAAGACAACGAAGAAAGCAGCAAACGAACTACAAAAAAAATGACCCGTCAGGTTTATGTGTTTTTTTATCACCTTCGCAAATCGCGAATCGTGGATAAGGAAAAAAACACGTAGAAAAACGCTGTTTGACGATTTGGGTGTTTATTTTCATGCACCAAACCTAAACCAAACCCATCTGCTAGGAGAAGAAAAAAGTTCCTCCCGTGTGTATTGGGTGTGCGAATGTTGTTTTTTCTTTACTTCATTCCCTCTCATTTCTTTTTCTACCATGCAGTAGATGATCGCATCGTCGAGAATACGTAAGATTTTAATTTTAAACACATCGGAATGCGCCGGTATTGAAAGAAGCCGGAGTCACATATCCGTTTCCAATCGTTAAATTTGTACGTTCTACTGTCCACCTTGGCCAGAGGAAAATTGCACTCCTGCCACGGAAAACAACTGCATTACGGATCGGATCTCTGCTTTATGGAGTTCTCCATCTCTTTAGCGCGAAACGAAGACAGTAGGGTCAAACAGAAACCACATGCAAAACAAGAAAAAACAATCAAAATATAGAAAGATCGAATATAAAGCATCGCAAACCACCCCAAACTTCCGTTTGCCATCCTGTCGTCATCGGTGATTGCAAGTTAAAGAGTGAAACATGGAATGAGTGAGAGAACGCGGTTGCCAACTGGTTGTGTGTGCCGCTGCTCGTTGCTCATGCGAGAAGTGGTTGTGGTTCAAATATAGCAATGACATCAACCACCAGCAGCAGCAGCAGCAGCAGCAGCAGCACCATCATCATCCTCTCTGTAGTAAATGGTTTGGTAGTTGTTGTTTCCTTTTTCTTTCATTCCTTCCCGCGCTTTTTACCATTCCGAGTCACCTCTGTAGTATTTGTTGCGAATTCATAAATTCACTTTGTCGTGTCATTTACTTTGGTCATACTTTATCCACCTTGTGTCGTGGCCAGCTGTTGGACTGTGGCCAAACATCGCGCTGCTAGTTTCTTACCGGTGACCAGACCAATTCTATTGCCTTGAACTCTTCAGCATCGCGAAGGATGAAGGAAGTATTTATGTTCTGGACGACCTTGCGGTGGCGACGGCAACCCGGAACACGTGAATATATTTGGCTTTCGTTCGGGGTGATCTACGAAGGATCAAATGGAACGCGTAGTACACAAAACACGCAGTCACACCACGGGTTCCCTTCCACTACGACTCAGTTGAGAACCTGTCTTTTTACCGTTAATTGGAAGCCAGTTATTAACAATGATCGCAAGCTTGAGGTAAGTGATCGCAAGCAGGGAACCCTGTCACCCTCTTCCAAACCTAACACACTGGCATCTTTATGCAAGTGTTCTTTTCTCCATTATATTACTCCTAAATGTGTGCGAGTGTAGGCCGGACTTCCGGGAGACACTACGTCTAGTGAACCCTGGTTTCTCATATACTGGCTGTTGGCTATATCAGCATGCACCCCTAAGCTACGTCTTTTGATTACTCCCAGTCATAAGTTGAGGCTATCGAAATGGTGCGCACATGTTATCCAAACTCTCTGCCGTCCTGTTCTTTTCTGATACTCACACACCGCACATCTTGATGTTTAGTAGGAAATTTAAAAAAAAAGTTCACAACTGATACCGGAAAAAGGGAGCATATTGGGGTCTTGTGTACGGCTTATCTACTGCGGTGAGAATAAGCGGACGAAGGCCTCCCTGCCTTAATTGTATGGGGAGCGCTTTATCAGTATTAACAGTCTGTGCGTTAGTCCGTGGAAGGGTTCTGTGGGGTTTCAAGTACATGGGACACAAAACCATGCACTGCGCACCATTCGGGGAGAAATGGTTCTCAGCATAGTCATCGTTATTGTTGTCACCACATCCCACAGCTAACAAGTGGGTGGTTTGTGGTGAAATTCCACTACTTAAAGCACATTAGGTGTAGAGGGTCCTGTTGGAAACAGCGCGTCGGGAGGGCATGCCATCTGCAATATTCATCGTGGTGGATTTCTCAATTAAGGTCAAATTTGATGCTAAATCCTGAACAAAGATAGCTCAAGTGGTGCATCAATAGAATAGGAAAGGGTTTTTGTACCAGCAAAAGATATGACGAATGTCAACACGGCACTTCTTTCTCTGCGCCAGTACACATCGCTAAGTAGTAACTCTTGCGTTGGCTAGTAGCACGATCCCATCCTAAGCGCACCTGCTTTGAAATCTCTTGTTGAGTACCTTCATGCCCGTATATACCCTCGCCTCGTGTATGCGTGCTTCCTGCTCATGCAATACTACCACCAAGCCGTAGTATACTAGCACTACTACCAAATCTCATCGCTACTTTGGCTGTTGATTCGCTCTCACTTGCTCGTTAAAGGTTGTTGGGTAAATATGGCATTCTCGCTGAGTGTGCATGAGGGCGAGGGAAGAAAATGAGGACAGGATGGACAACAACAGGGGTGGTGGCTGCGCTGTTGCTTCGTAAACTGATAGCGAAGCACGGTGTGCGTGTATATACTTGCCTGTTTACGAAAGAGATCGCAACCAATCGCAAGCGAGTGAGAGGGATAGTGTGAGGGACGAGAACCAGAAGAGATTGGCTTCAATACTCTGACTGGTGTGCCGCCACCCCTTACCATTCGCTTGCATTGCGGTATGTTTGCGATGAGTCACGAGCTGTATTTAAACACAATTAAATGGCACGATATGAAACGCTGCTGGCTCGCTTCACTCACGCTCACGCTCCGCCACACTCATACACATGGCCAACCGTTGCCACATGACCATGGCCAATGAAATGGGCTCAGGGGGCTTGGCCGGAGCGTGGCAGCGTGCAAGGGTAGAGAAGTAGCGCTCGTAATCGCGGCCGTTTCGTAGCGTGGAGCACAAGAAGAGAGCTCCGGAGGGCGAGCGTGAATGACGCAAAGTAAACTGTAGCAAGCACACAGGCTGGCAAGTTTCAAGTCGAAATGCCACGCGGGCGAGATTTCGCGTCCTTCGATGGCCACGGGACTGTGGTGTCGACTTCGGGAGGCTATGAAAGACCAACCAGACAAAAAAAAAGGAAGACAAAAACATGGCAAAACAGAACCTTTGATTAAAGCAGAAGGGTCAAATAAAGGCTGTCTTCACATTAACGCAGGTTTTAGTAAGAGCACGGTATGCACCAAAGTTCGCAGTGCTTATCCACCTTAAGAGTCATGTCACTCTGTGGGCGAACCTTAAAACCTTCCTCTAATTGACATACTAAGCGTTTGTTCTTGCTTTGGGAGAAGAAAAATTCGTAAAGGAATTTTCTCTTATACGCATTGCTGCACAGAGGCGTGCAAAACAAAGTGCGAAACTAGGGCTTAAATTTCGGGGCTTTATTCCAAATAACACGCACCGAAAGTGGCCGCTATATCACAGGTATGTTAGTGCAAGCGAGTCAAAATCCTCCCTCACCGATTGTGGGTCTCCTTTAGCATGTGACAACCGAAGCCCCTCAATGGAGCTTAATTCGGTAATTTCTTTCCTTCCAGGTATTCAGGGAACTTTGTTTAGAAGGCTATATATGGTTTGAATGACTCATAGGTTGTAGGTTCGCTAGTGCTCCTAGGATTGGGGGCTTGCGTGTTGTACCTTCGCTATTAGAAATTCTCATGGTCCAGATTTGGTTAGTCGACACAGACGCATGAGAGGCTAACTTCAGCTCAATGGCCGATATAGCATGGTACAACTTCCGTGACTTGACTCAATTAAACGGTAGCGATGTTTGGAGGGAAAAAAAATCTTGAAACGGCAAAATAGGTTCTTCTTCTCCCGTTCCAGTAAAAGAAACCATGAAGCGTGCGCAGTGGTGGTGGGTAGACTATGTAAATTCTTATTCTGGCTAAATTCCACGGCTTCTGAATTTACATGACAGTCGATGTCGATAAAACAGTAATCCTCACCTTTCCCGCTGGCCACGTGCGATTATTATTATTTTTTTTAGCGTTTGGTAGGGTGATATTTCCGATAAGCTAAAACCAAAAGGACACGTGTTCTAATTTGGTCCGACTTACTATCTACGGGATGACATATTACAAAGTTGGTCCCGTTCAAAAGGGGAAATGAAGGGTACGATATGGTAATAAGCTACGCAGTCAACAATGGAACACTGGAACGTTGTGGAAGGGTGCCTCAGCAATTGATTATACCGTATGATATCAATACATAGCAATGAATAAGCTATCGTTTTTCCCCGTTTTTCCAAGGCCGCTAATCTGCGTGTAATAAACATCCAACATTTTATTCATTTGAATTTTTGGAAGTCTAAACCCGAAATAGCATCATACTACTCCATGGTGGACAGGGCATGCCTCTTTTCTTATAACCTCTCTCATTACGCATACCTCCACCAGAGAACCAGTATGTGTGGCCGATTCCAACCTACTGGTGCACTATTTTTACACGAGCCACAATATCCCGGTCACACCTACAACATTAGTATCGCGCCCCTCAAGAAGGGCCCTTCTATCGCACAGTACATCGACAGGGCGATGATTCATCATCTGCTAACATGTTTGTAGGACCTGTTTTCAATTGCTATCGATTGCACTTGAAACCATCATCTTCAACCCTGTTTTCGGTGTCGGGTGGATAAGGTTAAATGTGTCCTCAGTTATCGACCAGGTGCGATGTGTAGAGAGGCTTTGTGCATATGTAGGTTATAATTGGGTGCTAATAATAATAGCTGCCAACATTGTAGTTGATTAGCGCAGTAAGATAGCCATGTCCTTAATGGCGGGTGGTATCACATTATCACGTGGGTGGAAGGCTTCATTTTTGGTGAATACCGCACGCTTCTTTTTCCATTTCCGATCAATCTTTCTATGACCAGGGACAGAGAGTTGTTGGTCTGTGATGGGAGCGTAATCATGTTTTCATACTACCCAGTGGTTGCGGATCCAACGCAAAGTCCCCTGAATTTGAAACAACACTAGGGAACTGGCACCAGCAATAGGGAAAGCAGCAGCTGAACAAACGTCGTTTGTACGATAACGATTACACCTAAAGTGTCCCGCGAACACCGAAACGTTATGCATGCAAGGATGAGTCAGTGGCACATGAAACTGTTGGCCGATAGAACGGTTATGTAAATAAACCGCAACACCCCATATACACTTGCATACCCATCCACACACACACCGATACGAACACACGCACGCTCAGGTTCTCATATGTTGAACTACATTAAACATGACATCAACAGAGGGGGAGGGAAAGCGCCCGGGTGACATTTTAATGCTACAGGTCGCGTACTGTAGAGGTGAAAATCCAAATAAAGCCACAGCACGGAGAACAAACAGAGGGGCGCGGTTGCCAGTGGAGGAGACCGACAGATCCGACCGAAATTGGCAGTCGACGGTCGATGGAATTAATTCCCAGAGACGTCCATTCCCCTGTTTTTTTTTCATTACCCCGGATGTCTGACTGATGTTTAGGGATGTTTTAAATTGATGTATGTTTTTATACCGCCTGCCCTTCTACCCTTGCTGCAGTTTTCCACTGATACTCGACGATGGTCTTTGGCCACCCTCTCGATTGGCCCTCACGAAGTTTGCGAATGATAAACGGGTTTGATGCACACCAATGTAACAAGGCCCTTTAAGCACCGTACTCGGTGCCTATCTAAATATTTATCTAAAATGTTACTAAATTTGCTGTTTTGCTCAAGATTTCGGGCAGCTATTAGGGGAATTTTATGCCCGACCGGATCTGTGGATTAAGTATGCAAAATGAACCAATTTCCACGACCCTGCGGCGTCGTTTAAGGGACAACACGAAGTTCTCTGTTGGGAATTTCGTTAACAAAAATGGCAAAAGGTTTTCCGTGCTTAAGAAAATGCCCTTATTGGGATATGTTCAGTAAAACATAACTAGTAGAAAATAGCATAAATAGGGCGTAGTTTTTCTAGGTCTAGTAAATACCGTTCAATGAGACCAGTCATACTGTATTACAATTTTCCGACTCAGTGCTGAGATTACTTTAGGTAGCAGTTAAGCGCCAGACATAAAATATTCAACCTGTCGGTTAATTATAAGCACGCAATCACCTGTAATGTCTGGTAATGGAGTTATGAGTTATGGGAAAGCCTAAGAAAAACATGTTCTTTTTGTGTTCCTATTGTAGACACTGCCATGAAAGAGTGTTCATATTGTGACGCGATATTCCTGTCTGTGGACATAGCACAAAAATATTTTACTAAAGAACTGAAAATATTTTTGTCTAGTTTTGTTTTTTTTTTTAAACACGACAAGTAACCTTATTCTATATTGAAAATCTGCAAAACATGAACAGTAAATGCTCTCCGCCAAATGATGGATTGAGCCACATTGAAATTTTGTGAGCACCGTCAAAATGGACTCTGTGATAAGAGCATGGTCGCATATCAACCACAACAGCAACGGTACACACAAGGACAGGAAACACAAACGAACCCGCCCGTACACCATTGAAATCCTTGGAACAACCGTCTGGCGTTGGAATTGGGGGCAACGGAAGCAGAGCAATGTGTTACCACATCTAACCGGGCAACCCTTCTATGCTGGTGCAATCGATGTGGTTACTTGCGGTTGCAGGGATGACTCACATGGTTCCTCCGTTCAGACAGGCTTGAAGTGTTATTCAATAGCCCCAGTAGCACCGCGACACAATCACCGCTGCTGCCAGCTATGCTAGCTGCTGATCGATAAGACGCTTACGATGTGTTGTTGGTTGAGTGTGACAGAAATAACAACCGGATCAATAGTCAGGCGGAAAAGAAGGAAACGCATGCTGTTGGTATGTGGTTGGGAAGAAAAAAACGAAGGTAATGGCGGGTTGCTTCTACTATTTTTTTTCTAATATCCCCCTGTTCCGTAATATGCCAAATTGTATGTATATTTTTTACACTAGCTTCGGTCACTTATCGCAAATGGTTCAAAAGGTGATAAAATGGTTTCACCAATGCTTGAAAGATGAAAACCCCCTTTAACGATTAGTGCTAAATATATAGCCTAACCAGGTCTCGCAAAACGGCTGTACGTACTGCCAAGAGATAGATAGAGTGTCATAACAGGGAATCGTGGTTTAAATGGTCTCGCATATGGTGGGTTGTTGTTGCGTTGATAAGAACTATCAACTGTGTCTTCGCACATGGGAAGTTTACACAATGTTCACTCTTCTCGAGCTTGCGTAGTACATGTTTAGGGGCTTTATTTCCATCTTAAATGATCGTATTGTTTGTATCTCGTCTAATCTCTCCAGACGAAGACAACAGCAACAAACATCCCATTCTGTAATGTAAGGCTGTAGACCGTTCTGTTTTTTTATTTTATATATTTTATATTATGGGATAATGTTTTCAACCTTAATTGCGAACATCTTTGCGCGAATTATTCTCACACCCTTTCGAGCGTTTATAAACCTTTAGTGCAATCATTTTTAGCCTGCAGAGGAGCTTGAAACACTTCAAAAAAGAATCGTGAACTTCTTCAGAGAGCGGAGAACGTTGCAATCGATAATGAATCCTTTATCGTTGCTCATCGCGTTCTGCCATGTACGCTTATGTCAACATGCGCGGTGCGATAACGCCACAATTACAACGCTGTGGCCCGGAAACAACAATGTTCCTGTGTCTTGTTTCGGGTGGCAAGAATAAAATGCAAAGCCTGTCCGGGTGATGGCGTTGTAAGTGGTATTGTACACACATCCGAGAGCAAACTTCGCGTCAGCTTGTTTGATGACGAGTCATCAGCAGGGCGCTTGAATGGCGCAGTACTCGTGTTGTCCACTTTCCCAACGTCATCACACTCAATGAGTCCAGCTTTGAGTGATGTCCAAACACAGGGGAAACCTAGAGCGTTGGTTATCGCGGAAGGATCTCTCACTCGAAGCCATGTGCATATATGTCCTCGAAGAGCATGATTTGCTCCCAGTGGCAAGTGATCAGTTGCCAGTGGCGTCATTGGAGTAGTTTGTTGAGTTTTGCATTTGTTGTGCACGTCAGCAACGGTTGGCGCCTCGTACGTACGGATTTATCATCATTGTTTGCCCATTAACACCCGTACGGGACAACACACAATGACATCGCTTCCTGTTCCTGTTTGCCACCATCACACAGGATTGTCTATAGTACAGTGCTCTATCGAAAGGCTCAATGTCATGGAATATTGCATTGCAGATTTGGGCGAACGTGGCCGAAATACTTCGGCACAATAATTTGTTCCTTTGAGTGTGCGGGAACCGACTGAAGCATTATCGGTAATCAACAACACTGTTCCATTTTAAGCACCCAACCATCCTATGTGGTCCTGCGCACGTGTCCCATTAACGCCTTCCCGTGGACAAAAAGCAATGGATGCTTCTAACCGTATCCCGGAAGCACAGCATCATTTAGTGCTAAACTCCATTCCACGTGAAAATGTTTCCCAACCCCACTTCGGGACGGAAACGAAAGAACATAAAAAATAAATCGTTAAAACGGACTTAATTTACCCTGGTTTAAGAAGGAATTGCTGTCACTGATCCTTACCAACCGGAAGGATCTGCCCGCTTGAGGCAAATGGCAATGGACATCGAGAGCTATCTGAAAACCAGAAAAAGGCTACCCAACAATAGCAAAGGAGGCTGGAAGCTCAAGAACGCACCGTGCGGCGTAGTCGATGACTCATAGTGTGCTGGGGGTTTTAATGGACGAGGGAAGCTATGGTATTGAACACCCGCTTTTCTTTCTCAACTGCTAATCGTGTTCGTTAATACCATGACGACGTCCGTGCGGGGAAATAGAATTGTTTTCCTGCTGTTTTGTATGATGCGGTTTTGATGATGGTTGATGTTTTTTGGGTTCAGGTTGAATGAATAAAACCGGACGGTCCGCCTGGTACGTATATGCCCGGGAGGGTTAAACAAAAACGCACGAAGGGATTCTGCAAAACACGGAGGATGCCAAAGCGTGTACACTTCCGTGTCAATCATTTCAGGACGCAAAAAGTGAATTGTTAATTAGATGATGTAGCTCAAACAGTGGTTTTGTTGTGCAGGGGGAAGTTTTAATTTTACAACTCGAGGGATTTTTGTTGATTGAATTTTACTGAGGCTGTGATCTCATTTGTGTCCGGAAGTCCTGCGATCCTTCTCGTCAGTATGTTAAGAATTCGCTCTATTGTGCTGGCGATTGTAAGAGAAGAAATCTGATTCAGAAAACAATCCGATTACAGCATTTTTAGACGACTTGTTTGGGGTTTTTTGCTGTACCAAGCAGAACCGAAGTAACAGTATCTGGCAAGTTCTTGCACATTCTTTGCCGCCTTGTAACCATCTTTCAAGAGTAAGTAATGGAAGCCGGTCAGCCACACCTTGTACTTGATGCTGTGTATAAGGTTTGCACCGAATATTTCTACCAATTGCCATACGTGCCCATCAACTGCAGATGTTAGCACCCTTCTTTGGTTTAGCGAGTGGAAAAGACCATTCCAATCTGTGTAACTTCCTATGGAAGTGCCTCAGTAATAGCTGTGCCGCCTCCTGCTACTACAGGGACATGGAACCGGAAAGCCATAAACACCCCTCGTGAACCGTCTGTTACCAATCTTTTCAATTACAGTTCGTTCTCCGATAATACGATCTGCCTGCCGGTTGGACGATATTTTCGCCTACATGTGCTACCCGCTGCTATTTCTAAATACACTACACCAATCTGAATTTTACGAGCTCCTGCAAATGAAGCGAAAATAAAGAATACGGCTTTGGTGTTTAGCGAATGCGAGCTGAGCTGACTGATGTATGATGTGCGGTAGTAGCGATTGTAGCAATCGAATCTCATTATTTCCTTATTCTATCAAAATATCAAATACTACTCTGCTAGCACTAAGAAAAGATATTAAGATTGAAGCGATGTAGCCGCGTGCAAAATCACTTCTTATACGCCAAACTCCTTTTTGTCACGGTTTCGATCAACGACTGGAACTGCAGAACACAAAAGCACTTTTCGATTCGATATGTGACTCATCTTGCGCGATTGCTTGTACGAAACAGCCAACAGCAATCTCCTCAAATGACCTTTGTCTAATGGCGTGACGTCATGGCAAAGGCCGAACTCGGAGGCCCCAACACGAACAGCCATTGCACCACACACAACCGGTTTGCGTTGTATACGGCATACAACGAAACTCCACTACGAGCGTGCTCCAACCTTCCCCAAAAGCCAACCGCAAATCGAGCAAATGTTTTGGTAGGAGAAAACTGGCGAGGATGTTGCGCTGTCGGTTCAGTGTAGTGGTTCAGCCAACGAGCTGATCTCCCTCACCAATACGTAAAGTTTTATAAGTCGATCGCTTGGCTAGCTTTGGCAACGGACGTTGGGCTTTCTGTTGTGGCTTGAAAGTTGACGAACAGCTTCCACATTCCAGAGCGTATGCGTTGCGACCTCGCGAGGTTAACCTGTGAAATCTTGGTGAAGCATTTTGCGCAAACAGGAAACCAAACTCAGCACCTGCATAATGTTTTTTTGTGTTTGCCCCCGTACCAGGAACGTAAAATGTTTTGAAAAATTAAGTATAAAATCAATAACTCCGATGCAGGAGCAGCAGGGATGAGGCACAGTTTAGTTGTTCTACTTCACATAGATTAAATTAGTCCAATAAAAATCCCGCACAAAGGAGAGGTGTTAAATTGCCCCTAGTGTGGAATGGACAGTGGCGTACCGAATCGTCCTTATTGAATTAGACCGTTTCGGGTGCCAAAACATAAACGCAACCAAGAGTAATAGTTGCATGTCGTCCCTATGCCAAATTATCCCTTCACAGGCGGAAGATTAATGATCTCCGTACGTATTACGGAAACAGCACTTCTTTTCTGTTGTTTTGTGTGTATGTTGTGTGGAGGATATAAATGGATGCAACTATCATCACCACATCCTTTTCAGCTCAACCACACCGCACCAAGATTGCCATCAGTTTTCAGGGTGCGAATGGGCCCATTTTGATAAGAACCCTACATCACCCTACAAGCTCCCTTATCTTGGTTGCCAGCAGTACCTTAGAAACACTGTCCCCGCTTCATTTTTTGTTCGCACCATCCGGGCTCTGTACTTCGGAACATTTGCACAATCGAGCATGGTGTAAATATGCTGTGTGATACGTAGCCACTTTCACATCTGCTGCTGAAGCTAATAGAGAAAAATTATTGTCTTACACTGCTGTTGTCCTACAGCACCCTTCGGTTTCGGAAGGACGTGCTTGCACAGCAATGTGTAAGTATTTGAAGAATGCATTTTATTACAATTTCCTGTGACGTGAGGCAGAACCCAATGTGGAATCCTCACCACCCTGAACGAAATGGTTGGACGTTTTGTTTCTGCATTGCTGGTAGGGAAAACCCCTTTCTATTCCCCGCAGCGTTTAGCAAGAGTGAACTAACAATACCAGTTCTAAATGCAAAATTGTGGCATAAAAGGGGGACAAAACGACTAGAAGGGTATGGTTGGTTATCGACGCGTATCGGAGCGATGGTGAGCAGCAGTGGTGTTGAATGGATGGAAAATTTCCAAACCCACGATGAATGAATCATACGTCGACCCGCGATCTGTCAATAAACTCGCTTGCAGTGCGATGTGCTAGATAGTGCCATCGTTCAAAGTGCATATGGCAGCATCCAGCAAAGTGCACGCCATGTTTAATAAACGCGTTTACCATGCGCTAGCCTGGGCAGAGCGAAACCGGACGGGGCGGATCAACGAGAGACGTACAGTGGAATGATTCTAATTAACATCCACAAATCAGCACACGCGTAAAGACACACGCGGAAACGTGGATTCTTCATTCAAACCCGGGGGTTGTCGGGAAATATCCGTCACTTACAAATACCCGTCGACGAATCAATGGTTGAACGTGGTGCGATACATGTGTGTTTGATGGCACGCATAGAGTAAACCGTGAATCAAAAGGTTTACATTTTTCAATGGGGTAAAACCGGTACCGGTAGTTCTGGAATATGGTCTGGACTACTCGCTTATTGGAGGCGATGCTTATTGTTGGCGGTCGTTCTTTCGAATGATCGTGCGAGGTCTGTTAAAAAAATAAACACAGCAAATTAGCGCACCCATCGTCACTCCGATCCGGTCCGATGTTTGTTTTTTGTTGTTGTGAGAAGATGAAGCTTAGTTTACTGGTGGAATTGTCGATTAGTTTTCTCACAATGCAAGCATTTATTTTATTTAAGTTAACGGAAGTGTGAAAATAATCAAAACAGGTACGCGGTAATATGATATGTGCCTTTGGGCTGGTAAACCAACATTAAAAGAAGAAATTTATCCCTCTTGCTGTATTGCATGAGTCATTTAACGCGTACCATTGGAAGATGCTTCGAGGACAGCACAAGGTCGTGGGCTCGACTGTACCTTTCATACGCCCTCAAAGAACAAACCTTTCCACCGGACGAGAGCACGTTCGAGTGGCACTGTGTGACCGCAACGAATAAGGACACTTCACAAGCGATCATCATTCACACATCGCACGCACAGAGAGATGATGGTGAGTGTTGTCACTGATGTCATCCATGGGATCATGGGTTTTGAAAGAAATTCGATCCACTACCCAATTGGAATTCATCCATCGGATGATGTCAGAATCGGATGCGCATTACACAAGATCGATGACAAAGATCAGCGGGGATGATTAATTGGTTACTAATTCTTTTTCTTCCCTTCCACCACGACAAGCAGAGTCAACGTTACTCTTTTGGAGAAGTTTTGTTTGTTTTTTTTCTTCTGTCAGTTAAAGTGGAAAATGACAAATCAGCCACTGCGCTTTCATATCCAGACTTTCTTCATCCTACATCATGATTATGCTGTCAGCGGCAGGAGGTCCTGGCGCTAGCCATAAGCATGAATCATCACCGTAGTGCGCAGTTGTTCCTGTTTCGGGATGCACAGGACTCGCAGAAGCGAGATACTGGGATGGATGAGTCACACACATGCTGCGTAGCTTTTAAGACATTCTTTTTTGGTGTGCCATCTCAAGTTACCAAAACATTTGAAGGATACGGTACTAAAAAAAACATACGTCGCTCACCATCAACCACGACCAGTGCAATGTTCCTTATTTGTGTAATGAATATCATGTCGTTTGCTGGTAGATTACAAAGCATTGATTTACTCCAGCTCCCCGACAGGCATCCTGCCTTTGTGTGTACCAAATTTTTGTTGCATAGAGATTTCCACGAGGGTTTCGTGGTACCCGAAAGGGATGTAAAAGATCAAATGTCACTAGGTTTGATAGGGCAGAATGTTCTGATTCGTTTTTAATTTAGCGTTTTCTACCACCACCAAATAACCGTCCATTGTCACAGTCCAGCCCTATATATGCGCTATAATTCTTTCCATTTCAATCTGCAATTTAAGACATTTACAATGCTTTTTGTGTTTCTCCTGTCGTATACTACCATGCTCGTTCGATAGCTCTTTCATAGTACAGTGTGTAACACAACTGTACTAATGTTTGTTTTTTTTTTTTTTTTTTTGAATGGAATGGCCTTAAATCATGGCCTTAGCCGTACTTCGAACAATCTAAAAGATCTAAAGCGTATTTAATATTAAATTTAATTTAAAAAAATAGTTTTGATTCACTTGTATAACTATGTAAAGCACTGTACTGTAATGGAAAGAATCATGAACAAAAGGGATAAATCCTTTAAGGGGTCTACTCCGATGACATGATTAAAAAAGTGCTCTAATTTGGATAATGGATCTTTGGCCAAGCAGAATATACCACAACAAAAGGGGTGAACGTTTCAGTGAACCATTTCCCAGCGCTTTCAACAGTTTCACGGATGTTTACTTCGCTTTCGAACACACATTTAATGCGTCACGGCCGGAAGTGATTGATTAATGGACATGGTGCGACTGTAACTGGACTGTAATAAACGCCATTTCGGGAGTGCATTGCACAGCATCCGCAGTAGAATAGAACAGTAAACACGCGCTCTCTGCACCGGACGTTTGCAGCAGAGGCACGAAAAGTTTTACAACAAAGCCAGTCAAATAGCAAACTTTCCACATCGAAATTCATCGCAAACGTCCCCGTTTCCTTTGCGTCTGCGTGGGTTGATGATTTAAAACACATCCACCCACCCCTGCCACCGTTCGGTTGATCATGGCAAGGCACATTTTATTATGCACGCGTGGCAATCCAACGACGCACTCACCAGGGTATGAGTCACACATTCCCGAAATAAAATCCACTACCACCCGAAATGAATTCAAAACTGTTCGGGGATGTTGATGTTCTATCGGGTCGGCAGCTTTCCTCTACAGGGTCGCCCAAAAGATGGCAACGCGATGTATCAAAAGTGGCCATATTCAACGACTTTTTTATATTTTGCTTTTGCCAGAAAGTGGTACGATCGGAATGGAGTACGCTGGCTGGTTACGGTATGGTGCAACGTGCCGTTCGCACATTCCTACTTTTAGCTTCTTCCGGTCGAAATTACCACCGTGCGACCGTGTTTGAGTCATCGATCGTGCACGGACCACCAAATCGGTTCATTATTTGTAACCAGTCAAGTGTGCTACAACAGCGCTAGAAATAAAAAGAAAAGGAAAGAATCAAAAACATACACAAATACACACCCTAAAACGGGCCACCAACAATTGCACTTCAATTGAGGTTCGGTTCCAGATTATGTTTGGTTCGTTGGTTGTTGTTATTTTTTTTTGCTTATTTTGAATGAAACATTGACAAAACTTGACACTTTTCTAACGCTGGAACGGAAACTCCCCATCACAAGCGGGTCCGCTTCCGATGTTTGGGCGTTTTAAAAACTGTTCAAAAACAGTTGACACGCCACTGTCAACGGCGCGTTCTTCTTTCCAAGCGCCATGGCCATGACAAACAATGCTTCCGCCAGTTTATTTTTTTTCGAAGGAGACGAACACTATGCGCACTTTGGGGTGTTTAGTTTTAACCATTCTAACCAAGGAACACAAGCGCTACATTTCTTATGTTGCATACTATAGACCATGTCTTGTGCGCTCCATCATCAGCTGCTATAGAACAAGCTGGCCTTGGATCGTTCTAATTTCCCTTGTCCCAGTGCTCCGCGTTGCCGGGATAGGGTGCGTGCGGTCGTGCGTGAAATAGCGACTTTACTTACCCGAGAAAAGCGGAAGGAAGGAATCATGTACGACGCACCCTCGAAACCACAGTCCCAGTGTGCCACCAGTGCTATGTATGAGTCATACTTTCACTCAACACAGCAAGCCCGACAGCCCTCAGATCGCTCGTCGGTTCCCATAGCGGAGGGGAAATGAACCGGCATCCTGCCAACCAGCTGCTACTCCCAGAGGGTTGAAATGCGTTCCCGGGGTTGCATCTATTACGCGCTGCAATATTGCAGACCACCGCGCGTCCCTTGCTTCATATGCCGCATCAGCAGCATGGGTAAAGAACCGCTCACATCTTTGCAAACCATTCTACATCCGTAAAGCAAACAAATAAACATTTTTTCAGCCTCCCGGGACCTGAATATCCGGGACTTTCTCCGCTTTGTTAGAATGACGAAAAAAAACGAATCCCATGAGCACTCTAGGATTACGGGATAAATCTGCAATAAATATCTGCCCCTGTGTCTCGGTATTGCATGTTGGTTGACTCAGGATAAGATATCAGTAAAAGAAAAAGACTCAGTTTACTTTATTTGGAAAAGGGTGACGATTCTTTAAGGAAGCTTAATTTCACGTACAAGTGACTTCTTGTTTCGTTTTCTTATGTTGGGATGATCCTCTCGCATAGTTTTTTTTTTTTGTGAAGCAAAGTAGCTAATGTTTTTTTTATTCTTTCTTTCTTTCCATGTTCCCCTCCCCCATCACAGAGGAAGCCCGGAAAAAGGGATCGACCGTACTGCTGCACTGTCAGGCTGGCATTAGCCGCAGTGCGACGATCGCAATTGCGTACGTCATGCGTTACAAGGGCCTGTCGCTGCTCGAAGCGTACCAGCTGGTAAAGCTAGCCCGCCCAATTATTTCGCCCAACCTCAACTTCATGGGTCAGCTGCTGGAGCTGGAACAAAACCTAATAGCGGATGGTAAATTGGAGCCACCACCACCGTCACCCACGATGGCTGCACCACCGGCTAGTCAGCCACCGTTCTTCCTCATCGACAACTGCACCAAGTACAACCCGCTCAATGAAGAGGAGATGGTGGCCACTCGCCGTCAGTTGCGTTGTGCAGCAGCCGCAGCTACCATTCACGACAGCGCGGTGGACGAGCGCGACACACCGATGGATGGGGACGGTGACCCCGATGACGATTGCAAGAATAACAACCGGGACAGTGGATGTAGCGTGGCCAGCTCTTCCTCATCCGCTTCGTCTAGCTCAACATCCTCGTCGTCCTCCTCGGCAAGCTATCGTAGCGGATTCAACGGTGGACGGTTTTTGCCACCACGGTTAACACTGAAGCTACCGACGACACCAACGTCACCACCCGCGTCTCCGTCGCCGCTTTCCGCGTCCTGCCTGTCTTCCGCCTCGTCATCATCGTCCTGTTGTTCCACCTCCTCGCTGTCGTCCTCGCCATCGCCCACACTTGCCATATCGCCGACGATGGGCGAACCGATCGGCATTCGTAGGAAATCGTCCTACAGTGGACCACCACACCGGCCATCGAGTCTGGCCACGACAACCGCGGCTACGACGATACGGGAAACAACGCCGTCAACAATCTGCCACTCGCTAGAGGATCATCGCAATGCCAATGGTTCCTGATGGGTTAGGAATGGGCACAAAGCGTCCAAGCGCAAAAGCCCCGCACGGTCCAAGAAGAGAGACCGAGGCGCACGACGAGCACGATGAAAGTGCCGCTGTGGACGGATGCAATCAACGAATGTATCTCGTCCGTAGCTACAGATAGTGTTGGGAAGTGCGCTACAGTGTGCGCACAGCCCGGAAAGTACACTACGCACAGCCTAATGCAGAAAGTACGCGCACTGAATTGTGCTACTTTGCAGATCACCAGCTGCAGTGTCGGCGTTCGTATAGGGCAGTCCAAAAGTTTGAGCTTGTGCGCTTGCTAAGAACATATGCTTTAAATAATGAGTACTAAATAAGGGGCTGTAAAAAAAAACAATGTGTGTGATAAAAAGGAAGAAACGAACCCTGACTATTGGTCCTTTCTCCTCTACCCTGGTTATTCCCAAGATACGGCGCCCGCTGGTGAAAAGAAGACAGCATCGTAAAGGACTGCTAAAAGGTTTTTGTTCCGCTTTTCAAAATAATATCTTCCCAACCTATCGTTTCTCTGCATTGTTGATTTAAGCAAAATGCTTCCTTCGAACGTACGTTTTTACACAGATTGAAAGTAAATAGTTGTATCACTCTGATTATCGCCAATGCGATTTTTTAGCACACAACTGCATGGTTAAAAATTGCCGGACCTTCCCTTTTTTTCGTTTATTCCCTTACAATTTCATATCTGAAAAAGCATATCCTGTTTGCGAATTGTATTGCATTATTGTTTTCAAAATTTTTTAAAAATTCTTTTCAACAACAAGACAGCATCGGAAAAGGGAATTTCGGTAAGGTAGCATGTTGGGAACCAATACAAGCCATATCACGTGTGTCTGGCGGAACGCCTATTGAACGATACTGTTATGCTGAACATGTTTCCGCATTGACGCAGGACACTTTGTTTTGCGCGATCGAATTGATAATAATGATAATAGAGTCCAAATGTCATTAGCAAACGACATCAACGTGCTCTCAAGTGCGTGCGTGTGAAAGATGGGAAAAATGCTAAATGAAAAAAAATAACACAGAGCGAACAAGAGGGTGAGCGAGAGCAACTCCCCCCGTGTCAGATGCATTTAACGAAAAAGAATCAACAGTATGATGTTGCAAAAGTCATCGCACATGTTAGGAAGCAGCACCGGAATGTTGCAACCATGGAATTGAATACAAACGTGTATTGCAAGCAAGGGCATCGTTAAAAGAATGGCCGCAAACCGACAATAGATAGCTTATGTGTAGGATAAAGAAAATTTCATGTGTGAAACGGACGATACAAATAGTGCACACGCACGAACGCACGCACGCACGCACGATTGTAGTTAAATGAAACTGTAGTATAAATGCGCGTACCTTAAAACGAATTTTAACAGCGATTTGTAATGACTACACACGAGAGGAAAAGCAAAAGAGAGAAAGCAAAGAGCGAAGGAGTACATAGCCACCGACTAAAGGATTAGAGAGGATTAGTTAAGCGAAGTGTGATCCTGCATGGTGTGTACGTATGTTGTGGATCAGGATCTCGTGTGTGTGGAATGCAGTTTTCTTTCCCTTCCCCCTGTTGTTTACTATCATTCTTTTAAGATAACTGATAAAGCATCATCAAGCCCTGATAATCGGTCTGATCGTATAGCAGGAAAAAAAACAAAAGATAATGTGGTGTGATGGGGGTTGTTGTGGAATATGCCTAATGGTTCGGTCACGACTGTAGTATGACATGCAGTTTCGTTCTTTTTTTGTTGTTTTTGCTGCCTTCCTCCTATCTTTCTAACACCTGATTCAAACGAAAACAAAAAAACAACATATGGCAAAACGATAAGATAAATGTTTGGAAAAGTGCTCTCGTGGTATGATTTTGCACAACACTAAGCAGTAGTAGCAAGGGAAATTTATAAAAGGAAGAAACAAAATTTGCACTGCGAGAGATAGATAGTGACTGAATGTGGGTGTTTATGTGTGTACATTTGAGGGAAAACATCGTACGTGCATCCTGCTGATGCACTGCTAACGAGGAAAGGAACAGACAAACGAAAAGGTGGAAGACACCCCACTACAGCACATTGGTGTGATACAGGCAATTTGAGAATTGTTTGTTTTGCCTTTTCGTTTTACACCTTTGCCTCTCCGACCGGAAAGTAATTAATCCTAATGTTCATACATATTATATACAAACATATAGAGAAGAAAAAACAACCAAATGCTAGTCTTATTTGTTAAGTCCGGTAAGAAACGTAAGGGCCGCGAACTACGACACAGCAACATGCTGGCACTAGTGTGTAACAATAACTGTAATTATTATTGCTATTACTATTTTTAATATTATTATTGATCTTATTATTACCCGTCGGTTTAAGTGGAAATTAAAACGAGAAGAAAAAAAATCAACACCTACACAAATATAGTGAAAATAAATAGAAATGCAAAAATAGCATGTCATTTGTGAAAAAAAAAAACAAAAATGAACCATTTGAGGTTGATTCATTCATTCGCTTGGTATTTGGGCTAGTTTGAGAAATAAGCACGTTTGGCCCGTTTCGTTTAAATATTTCAATTCCACACACTTGTTGTTTGTTTGAGGATTTTTAGCTGCCGTTGCACTTTTCTTTGACTCGGTTTACTGTTCGTTAGTAAACTAAGTCGTGGTAATTTCGTACTTGAAATAAAAATCGAGGCCATCTAAAAATGGCCAATCATGTAGAAACACTACTGAAAAGCTATTTCGCCAATGACTCCAAAATATGCATTTAAGAGAAAAAAACAATGGCAATGTACACACCTGCTATGCGTCATAGCGAACAATAGTTTTATCAGCTCATTCGTTTATTTGCTCTTACCGAAGGATGGAGTGAAAATTAATCTTTCATTCGGACAAGGTGGAACTAGGAACTGTATGATGTTTCGTTACTGATAAGATTGGCACACTCCACGTACAAAATTTGATTCGTCGTCACCGCTGAAGCAAATGTGTGCGCCCTGATAACTCGAAGCTTAGTCACCGGTACTGGCTGGTCGCCAGTACTTACCCAACACCCAGAACAAAGCAATTGGAAAGTAACACAATAAGCAAAGCATCGAAAGATTACCGTGGTGACGGTAACAAATGGTTTCATATCTTATCTGCAATTTCAGTTCAATCGATAATGGGACCCTCTCAGCCTGTGCAAGAAGGCCACTATTCGTGCACTAGAAGATATCCCGATCCGGTAGACATTGTTAAACCTATGAGTAATTACTCACAGTTGCTTATTCATTTATTATTATGGCTATTTTAGCTATCCCTTCGAATTTCTAAAACTCACTTGTTGGTAACAAATTTTAATTGAATACAGAATACTTTAAATGGTTTTTTTTTTCAATTCTGTAACTTAAAAGAACCATCCGTTACTCGTTAAATGTCTCTCAAAGTAAAAGGACACGTTTAAGTGCATTAGGGAGCATCCATTTAAAACGTAACGCTTGCATAACAGTTTGGTCGTACACCTGAAATCAAACTATTCATTCGCTTCCGCAGCAATAAGGTTTACGGTTTAGTATGAATAATAAAACATGCTTATGCAAACCAATTGGAAATTATCATTGTCGAAACAGAACAGAAATATCCAATCTTAAGCATGGACTGATTTTTTTTCAGATTTTTTAACATTCCATTTCGCAATTTTCTATTTGTTCTTTATTCTATAAATTATCTGGATCCTCGATAATAAGTGAATACCGATGTCTTGTTTTCGAACTGACACGAGTTTTTTATTCCCATGTTTCCTTGATACGCAAATTGTTCTGTACCAAAGTTTATGACTACCTCAAACCAGTTGAAAAACTTATGAAAGGTGGATGGGAATATAAATGTCAAAATTTCTTTTCCTTTTTGGAATACTTTGATGGTCAGTTGTACATTTGTTTTAATCGTTTAATTAGTGTTTAGATGCTCTATATGAGATCATGCATGTACATAAAAGATTTACCACATTTGACAATGTTAGGATTGTTTCGAACAATCCGTAACACTAAAAATCATCCTTCGTCCCATCACAACCGTGTTGCGTGTTGTAAAAGACTTAACAAGCCCCCACCTGTTCCCCTGAATAAGAAAAGAAATAAGTTCAGTACTGTGCATTATATGCCTGCATGTATGCAATACGCAAAACATGGCGCATCGGTTACACCACTTTGGGTTACATAATGCGGATTGCTCTGGACAAATACATTTGTCTGTACTGTGGGATTGATCTGTTCTACATGTTAAGAGCGGCTGGCTGTCCCTTGTGTCCTAGCATCCAACAAGACATGCCATCGTGCAAAGAAATGGCAGGCCAAGACCTCTCCAGGTTGTAGCGCCATAGGAGAAGAAGAATAATCTTTGTTTACACCAAAAACGTGACCATTGGCAGTATCTTCTTTCAACACATACCACGCTTATTCCCAAATTGATCTCCTTCTCATCGATGAAAGGCACTTTTCTGGTATTATCGATGTACGGACCTACCGAGGAGCAAACGTCGGGTCAGCACACAAAAGAACTACACAGCCTATAAACTTGCACTATTAGATCACCCCAAAGCTCAACAGCGGATCGGCTGAAGCAAGCTGATGTGGTGAGGGACTTCGCGATCGCGCGTGGGGATGCGTTGTCGGAGGACACCTCTTCCGAGGCGAAACCCCTCAACAGACAATGCAAACAGTTGGCCGCGTAGCACGTAACCAGGAAAAGGACTGGTTTGATAATGAGTGCAAGCGAGCGCTATCCGAGAGGAACGAAGCGCGATTCGGAATGCTCCTTCGACTAAGAGACAACTCGTCCAGGAACTGTAATAAAGCAGTTTTAGGAGATGGACTGGTGGCTGTTCAATATATGACCGGAGAGGTTTGCGGCTGGTAAGTATTGGCTGGCTGTCAGGATTTGGGAGAAGGAGAAGCTACCGGACGAGTGGCAAGTAGGTGTCATACATGCAGTGAACAAAAAGGGATGGATTGTGCTAACTTTTAAGCCATCGCAGTACTAAATGTTGCCTGTAAAATCCTATAACCCGAATACTCTTCTACAGAATAGCGCCCGTGTCACAAATTTCGTCTGAAGTTATCAAGCCGCATTTGTTGGAGAACCAGCACTCTCTAGGCACTGCGGTAATGCCGGAACCATCAGACCTCCGCGCATTTCCTGTTCATCGACATCCTGTACGGATTTCCAGCGAAAGGGTACGGAATATTCTGTTTGCTGTTCAACATTACTCTGGAAGGTGTCATGCGAAGCGCGAGCTTCCTGGGCACGGGTTTTACCTGATCTCTCCAATTCCTAGGCTTTGCGGATGACATCGACATCATCGGACGGACATCTGCGGCAGTGTCCGAGGCGCACACCCCCGTGTTGCTTAGGGCACGTGATGACGATGCCGGACTCATGCCCCACCAAGAAAGTGCTCCTGGGCGGCCCCTTCGGTATGAGACGTAGAGGAGCACAGCGTGCTCGAAGGTAGGATTATGTGTAGTCTAAATAAAGAGAGACCATAAAGAGCCATGGATGGAAGATCGCATCCCTGAACCTGGCCCTGTTTTATGGACGTGCTGGTTAGAGCAGTTCAAGAAAATAGAAGAAGGATAACCCAACCCTCATAAACTTCTCTTCTTGCTTGTTACGCCTATTCAGTCATACCAGCCATAGACAACGAATTACTAGACTTATTGATATCACGTAATGGGATAGACCGTCCTCACTGAAGGAAAACGTTTTGGATAGCGCCGCTTTCGCCTTAGCGACCGGACCGCCCTTTTCTCCCGTTGAATGCTCCTGGTATAATTGGCGGGACATCCACTATATCTGAACCAGGATATAATGATGAACTTACACCCTACTTTCGTTGAATAAAAAGCAGTAAACCTATACACCGGAGGTAATGGATCGATCGGTTCTGGAACGTTCGTGGAAAGGGCTGACTATATATTTGAACATGAAAATAATTTTTTTTTGAAAAAACGATCGAACACAAACTAATTTCCATCACTGTAATCCGGCTAGCTTTCAACCGTCATATATGACATCTTGAAAAATCTTTTCCAAGATTATTACAGCCAAGGTAGTTGGCTCGATTTTGATTAAAAACATCAAACAAAACATCATTATCGTTTTCGGCACAAATCAATATATGAGCAACGGTAAAATAATATTATGTATTTGCGTCGTTCACTCGATTTGCATGCAATTATAAAAACACAACAGCAAAATTACCAATTGTACAAATCTTGTACATAGTATGAACAAGCATGATCCAACCGCTTCTACATTCAGTCAAAACCAATTCCAACACCAAAAATAAATCGTTTTGCATTCGGTTGTACGTCCGCTGCAGGAAGTTTCAAAATCCGTAAATTGCTGTGCGTTTGTTAAATCTGTTCCCAGGAGTTGTGTACTTGAAGGTATAAGACTTTATCCAGATAAATTGAGTGAAAATAGAGTGTTGGAAATGCAGCATAACCGTTCCAAGGCAGCAAACATTAAGTGCTATCGTGGATGACCCCTAAAAACGCATGTGCTTATCATTTTACCGGCAAATGTTTTGATGTCGTAATAGACCACGACTAGGGGAGAAAACACACACGTACTATTCGTGAAATCGAATTGATGACTATATACTAGCGAGCATTTGCAATTCATCGCCAAACGACAGTGATTATGTGTTATTATCGGTCATCACAACGCAGTTGTCGGGTTTCCATTGGCTTGAATTGTTACCAACAACCATTTGCATACGTGCATGCTAGAACGAGGATCTATTTCACCCATTCATCACCCACACTGCATGCGAAGTAAGACTATACAATCTAATCTGTTCTTTTGATTATCACACTGTATACGCTACATCCAGCAGCAGTTAGCCTACAAACCGGCTGCCCGATTGGTCCTGTCCTGATCGTTGGTACTTCGTCTCGCCAGTGCGATAAGAAAGACGAAAGCAACAACGCACAACATTCTGTAGAATCATGGCCACACTAGCTTCATTGTCGAAATTTTGCACATATCTAGCAAAGCCGACGGTTCAAACGGTAAGCTAAAACAAAGTAGATTAAATACCTGTTGAACGCTTCGTGATTTCCTTCCTGTTTGCAGTGCTTCCGAGTTCCCAGCCGTAATCTGAATCTGTTGGAGTACCAAAGCAAGAAGCTGTTGGAAGAGAGTGGAGTGGCCATACAAAACTTTCGCATACTGGAAGGCAAGAAGGATGCTGATGTGTTGAAAGATTTCAGTACGTATTACAGTATGCTTATAGATAACAAAATCGAACTGACCGAGTGTACGTTTTTGATTGATTCAGATGTGAACGAGTACGTCGTGAAAGCACAAATCTTAGCAGGCGGCCGTGGCAAAGGTCACTTCGATAATGGTTTCAAAGGTGGCGTACACATCACGAAGGAGTAAGTAACTGAATGTGGTTTGTTTTAATCATCATTCGCTAAAGGTAGTTTACCAATATCTCCTTTCTTTCCGGACAGCCGGTCGGCAGTTATTCCGCTGGTGGAAAAAATGGTTGGCCACAAGCTCATCACGAAACAGACCCCTAAAGATGGTATTCTCGTGAAAAAGGTGATGGTAGCCGATAGCATTAATATTGTGCGCGAAACGTACCTTTCGATCGTGATGGATCGCGAACATAATGGCCCAGTACTGATCGCTTCGCCGGACGGTGGCATGGACATCGAGGCGGTAGCGGAAGAAACACCGAATCGTATCAAAACAATCCCGATCAACATAACCAACGGAATCTCGCGAGAGCAGGCTGTCGATGTTGCCCGGTTTCTCGAGTTTAAAGGGACGCTCGTCGAGAAAGCTGCGGACGAAATCACAAAGCTGTATGGACTGTTCACCAAGGTGGACGCGGTACAAATAGAAATAAACCCACTCGCGGAAACGGACGACGGGCGGGTCATTTCAGTTGACGCAAAACTCAACTTCGACGATAATGCCCAGTTCCGACAGAAGGACATCTTCGCAATGGAAGTGCATGAAGATACCGATCCGAAGGAAATCGAAGCGTCCAAATACAACCTCAATTACATCGCAATGGAGGGCAACATCGGTTGCCTCGTAAATGGTGCCGGGCTTGCGATGGCTACCATGGACATAATCAAACTGAACGGTGGCACTCCGGCCAACTTTCTGGACGTCGGAGGGAACGTTAAGGAGGAACAGGTGCTGAAGGCATTCCAAATCCTCACCTCGGATGCGAATGTTAAAGCGATACTGGTAAACGTGTTTGGCGGAATCGTAAACTGTGCCACGATCGCCAACGGTATCGTGAACGCCACCAAAACAATGAACCTGCAGGTGCCCCTAATCGTCCGCCTCGAGGGAACGAACGTGCAGGCGGCAAAGAAGATTCTGGAACAATCCGGACTGAAGATTGAGTCCGCGTACGATCTCGACGAAGCAGCAAAGAAAGCGGTTCAATCTATTTAAACGATCCTCGGTGTATTGGATAAACCAACCAGTCTTCCGAATGGGCCTTTTTGTGTAACACTAGAAGTGCGTCGTCGGAAATGTTCTGTTTAAAGAGCAAAGCGTGTTGTATTGGGTTAGTGCTTGCGAAACGAACATACATGTTGCATTTTGTTTTAGTTTAATTAAATTCTTTTAAAAAAAAACATCCACACCTCTTTTATTGCTCACACATTCAAGCATCAAGTGAATGCTCTTGCTAATTCAGTTGCGTGCAACAATTTTATTTCAATCTCATTCCATAAGAGTTCCAGAAAATGATCACGAATGATAAAGTATAATATTCACAATGGAGTGCGCCTCCCGTAATGGATGAATTGACGCATTGCGTTAGGCGTTATTTGCTAAAAATCATTCCTATTTCCTTCACACCGACTAACGTTGACATCGAAGGCACTTAAATGTATTATTTGAATTCCTTTCCTACGTATACAACCTGTTACGAGTTTCCTTTCGCTCTAAACCCCTAAAGTGAATATTATTGGTTAGCCTCAACGTTCAAACGTTTAAAATCACTTCCTGCCGTTTGAAGGAAACAAATGGTAACGTAAAATTACTTTGGCCACAGTCCATATTCACCATATCCAGTCTTTGCGAATGCCGCACTTGGTGCATGCTTGCTACGTGAGTGGAGAATCAATTTAATTGGAAAAACGCGACCGTTAAGTTCGATAGAGCCTAATCGTTTTTTTTTGCGAATTAGTGTCGTTTCGTGTACGACCGTATTACAAATGCTCCATGAGCTGCAAAATATAAGCGGGTTAAGCTTACCGGTGGGGAAAAAAACAATTCTCCTTCATCGTCTACCATCGTCGTCTGCCACCGAAATCATCCCTTCCACCGCGGCCACCACGTCCACCACCTCCACGGTCTCGGCGGGCATCAAACCGTTTTGCCATGTCGCGCACCTCATCCGGCACCTCCTGGTTGGCTTCCTCCATGATTTTTATCAGTTCAGCCGCCACTGCCCAGTCGGAGCGTGTCATGAAGCTTAGCGAAATTCCACTGCGTCCGGCACGGCCCGTACGGCCTACACGATGCACATACTCTTCGATGTTACGCGGAAAGTCATAGTTTACCACGTGCGTTATGTCCTCTATATCGAGCCCTCGGGACGCAACGTCAGTGGCAATCAGTATGTTTACAGCGCCCGATTTGATGTCCTCCAGGGCTTGCTCGCGGTCCGATTGTTCCCGATTGCCGTGTATCGATTGGCATGGGATATCAGCCAAAATAAATTCGGACGACAGGTCGTCGGCACGCGTTTTCTTGCCGCAGAATATGATCACTTTATCGGTTGGTAACATATCACGGATAAACTCGTTGATACGGTACAACTTATCTCCCTCATCCATCACCTCGACCAGCTGCGTAACGGTGTGCGTAGCGGCCAGATCAAGCGTACCGATGTACACCTGTATCGGATCGCTCATATAGCTTTGTGCGAGCCGGCGCACACCATCGGGCCATGTAGCGCTGGTCATGACGGTCTGCCGGTCTGGGCGAATGTCTAGCAATACTTTGCGGATCTGCGGCTCGAACCCCATATCGAGCATTCGGTCTGCTTCGTCCAGCACGAGATACGTGATGCTCGACACATCCACCACACCTTCCTGTACGAGATCATTCAAACGACCCGGTGTGGCGATCAGGATCTCAACTCCACTCCGGACAACGTTTATTTGCGCCCGTCGATCACCACCCCCGTACAGACAGACGGCTTTTATGCCACGGAACTGATACTTCGCAACCTCTTTCTCGATCTGCAGCGCTAGCTCCCGCGTTGGTGCCAACACCAACACATTCGGTCCTCCACGGCTACCCCGCGGGATGGGTTGTCCTTCGATGTGAATGAACGCGGGCAGCAAGAAGGCCAACGTTTTGCCCGTACCGGTTTGTGCGATTCCGATCAGATCTTCCCCCTTCAACAGTATAGGCCAAGCTTGTGATTGAATCGGAGATGGTTTGGTAAAATTTGCCTTACGCAGTTCTTCCATCAAATCCGGAAAATCTCCAAATGCCTGATGAAAATCAACCACCGGGTTCGGAATTGGTTTCTGTTCACCACTCTCCTGCTTGAAGGTGCGCTCCACAACAATATTGTTGCTAGCCTCTCGGAATGCGGCAACTTCGGCCGGGCTCATTTGCGCTACTTCATCCTGCTCATTGTAGAATACCTTCACGAGCGGCGGACACCTGGCCCAGCGTTCTTTGGCTGCTTCGTCGGCCGCTTTGTTAAGAGCTGCCCAGTCAATGATTACATCATCCTCCGCATTCTGGTCAGAATGAGACAGGCTACTACTATAATCGTACTTCGACCGACGGCCTGAGTCGCGAAAATTATCCCCATGGCTACGACCTCGATCACCACCACCACCGTAGTAACTGTCGCTAGATTTGTACCGGCCTCCTGCACTGGCATTTTCGTAACGGTTGGTACGATCGTCACGGCCATAAGGTCTATCATTGTTCGATCTAGGAGGCCGATGCGACTCGGAACCGCGTGATTTTTCCATCCTGGTACCATTTATAATGTCCTGCACAGCTTTTTCAGCCGCTTTAACGTTTTCAGGATCGCCGGAAATGGTAATCGTACCCATACTATCATCATCCCGATTGTTATCTGCAAAGCAAATAGATGTGTGATCATAAGTTTAATTTTTCACGCATGTTTCCCGCTACAGATATATTGTGCAACAATCTTCTGGTCATACCAATTTCGATGCGTGCCTTGGTTTGGGTCCGTAACTCCTGAACGGTTGCTCCTCGTTTCCCAATTATTCTCGGTATAATATGGCTCTGTACCTCAATGCGAACACTATCGCTACCGGACGTCACTATATTCCGGGAACGCTTTTCGCGGCGATCAGATTCTTTTTCAGCCCGGTATGGCTTATGGGTAGGAATGTTCGGTTCCGGTTGTGAAACATTGGAAGAGCTATTGACAGTTACGGACTGCGCCTGGGTACCATCGTCATCCCAACACTCGTTGTCCCACATTGTTCTTCCCTTTCTTCAGTACTTTCAGGAACCGTATGCACAGCGTTAGATCTACGCACACGAACGATACGAACTGAAAGTATTCACAATGGCTGCAATAATATGATGCGGATCACACGGAAAGAGGTTACCGTTATTCGTTAAATGATCTTACATCTGGCGTCACGTAGAACTACCGCAGTCAATGGTTTAGGTTTCTCACTTTTTTTTTTTGTTTCTATGCTTGCTTTCTGTTTCAACTACCGGAATCGCAAGGTTGCAGTTTCAAAGCCGCCACAATCAATGCGTTTACGCACAGTGTGATAGCGCACTTGTAGGCACCACATCATTTGACAGCTGACATTTTTTTTAAATGCTACACTGTGAAGTAGAACATTTAATTTCGTTCAACATCGTATCAACAGCTACATCACACTCGGACATCATTCTACTGCTATTTTCATATCCCCAAAACCCCTTCTTGTTACCGATTTTATTTGCAGTAAAGATAACACAAGCTTAACAATTAGATAGCAGATATGAGTTGTACTTTCCAAACTAATACACGCGTTCCTTTCGTCTACAAAATGGTTGGTATATTTCAGTCTCCATAGTGAATAGTTCATCAGGCTTAGACTTAAACGCTATTGAGGCACGCAATTACTACCCGGCTTTCCACCCGGTCACCGTGATCACGGGATGCTCATCGTGACGATATGCTAAATTTGTCTTCCAGGGCGTTTCGTTTGTAAATATTAGGAATGAAAAAGGACAACACTCCGCAACCGATCAGCGAAATTCCGGAAATCCAAAACGTTAGCTCGCACTGTGAATCTAGCAGCATGCCGACTATGTTCGCCCCGACAACGCTGCCCAACCGGCCGAACATCAGCGAGATGCACACGGCCATCGCGCTGTAAAAGTGAGGAATTAAATGTAATCGTATTGCGTTGTAGTTTGTAGTCCACAACAAGTACTCCTATTACTTACCGCAAATTAGTCGGAAACAAATCCACCGTACAGGCATTTACAACGCTTATGCAGAACCCACACGTTAGTAGTATCACGTAGAACCAGATGGCTAGCAATGGCAGGTCGATGAAGACGATCAGTATCCCACAGATTCCGCAGAAACCAAAGATGAACACCAGGATGGGCAATTTACCGACTGCATTGATTATGAGCCCTATCACTGCAAATCCCAGCGCGTATATGGTTTCCAATACGAACGAGTGTTCATAGGCAGAAATGTCCAGCTTTTGATGGCATACTTCAGGCAGTACTGTTGCATTAAGGTCAGGCTGTTGTAATTGACGGAGATCCACTTGGGTAGTGTAAACTGCTTGACAAACGGTCGTTCGAACGACTCCCTGATCCTCCAGTTCGGCTATCCGATTCAAAATGTCGGGGAAGAACATGTACATCCCGTTGGATGTTAGATAAATGCCAAACTGTAGCACGCAGATGATCGTCGTGCGCTTGCGATACGTTCCCATGAATAACGGTGCAGTCTGTTGCCACATTTGTTTCAGCAACCGAAGAACGCTCTTGCTATTGGCAGCTTCCTCACGACGGATTTTTGTTTGCTGTGCTTCGGTTTCTTGCAACAGAGACGTAAGCTCCAGCTTGGGTCCCTTACCACCCGTGTTCCATCGGTACATCGTACGTACTATCTCGATCGTTTCCTGTTCATACCCTCTAGAAAACAGAAACTTGGGGCTTTCCGGGAAGTAGAGCAGTGCTATTCCGCAAACGAGACTCGGCAATCCACAGACTACGATAAACAGTCGCCATGGTCGATAGACGATATCGAGCAGCGGAATCGTAAACTCCCACTCCTGATTGATCACTGACCAAGCGATCAGTGGCAGTAGAATGCAACCCACTCCAAACACAAAGGACGCACCCATGATAGCACGCGAGCTGTTTGATTTGGCATGGAATTCTCCAAGATATGCGTAGATGGTAGCCGACGAACCGGAAATGCTATGATCGGAAAGAGGAATTTATAGAACGAACTGCACACATAACACTGCACACTGCTGTACTTACAAAAATCCGGTGAAGAAGCGTGTAAGCGTTATTAACCAAAAATTGGTCGTGAAGCTGGACAGAACGGTGGACACAAAGGCAAGAAACAAGGTCGGCAGTATGACTGTTCTTCTACCCCTCGTATCGGCCAGGAAACCCCATAGATGGGAACTACTGATGATGCCGGCGAACGAGATTGCACTCAGGACACCCTTCTCTTTGGTGGTCAGCAGCAAATCGCATTCTGCTACTGGTAGCACATAACTTATGCCCAATGTTTCTAGTAACACTGCCGCAAGAATGGTACCAGAAATCGTTATTAAGCACAGATTATAGATGCCGAACTCTGTAACCGAAAGGAAGTGAAATGGTTATAGCGAATTCTGGCATAATTACTAACTGTGATGCTTACTGGTCATCAAGAGAGCATCGTCGAGCTTTACCGGACGTTGGTATGTGACATCTTTGGATTCTGCAAGAAAAAAATAAATCGACTCGTAAAAAAGGACCTCTACACAATGTTACGCTCCACTATTACCGGGAAGCTTTTCAATAGTATCGTCCATGCTCATCGTTCAAGCTCTATCCAAACTAACTATCAGCTAATAGCACTGCCCGACTTTCTTCCAGTCAAAGCTCGGCGGAATCTCGGTGGTTTTGCAGATTTCATCTCTTTATATCATCGCGGTATCGCGGATAGAAATTCGCCGACTCCTTTCCTCGCCTGCCTACCCTCGTCAAGTTGGCCCCCGCCGGATAAGGGGAGCCGTAAATCTTCTCCAACAGTTGCACCGGGAAACAAACCACCCTGGTACTCGCGGGAGAGCTCGTAAAACAAACTGTTACTGTTTAACCTAACAACAAGACCACCGTCCAGACTGCCGTCAAGCCACTTTTATCAGATCGGGGGGGTATCAAATTAAACAAAGATCCATAATCTGCTGGCCCCACTGGCAGCAGCAATCAGCTTCCGCAGGTCGTTCGTAGTGTGCAACAGTGTGATCCTGCAAAACGGTCGTGCGATCCATCCGAAATGACGACATACACGCTATCATTAGAATTCTGATGATCATTTCTGTTGTTTTAAGCTGCCCGAAGTCGTCCATGAGCTTACCATTTTCGTGGATTCTTTGGGTCTTTTTGGGTGGAAACTATTTGTGTTATAACTTTTGTCCCAACAACAGTACGATCCAGGGGGTGTTGGGTGCGGGAACATTTAAATAAAAACAAGACTGTATTTTGTCTTGTTTTCCGTCTTTTTTTTAACCAGTATGTACCGCAGTGATCTGCGGAAGCATTAGAATGTTCAGGAAGGTAACTGAAGCATGAGGATGGAAATAGCATTGACCATTTATCTGAGCAAACGCTTTCTTCACCATATCCATTCGCCTATTGGTGTAGAGTGCTTCATCAAACGTGATTAAATCGATATTAACCATAGATGGAAAATCAGCAGTGGACGGGTGGTATGGTTGGATGCGTCGACGGTCTTTCACACGACAGAACCGGAACCAAAATCTCATCCGGAGCGTTCGCATGACGCTGGAGACCGACAAGGTGGATGATCTGGAAGTATTTCCGACTATTCTATAGCGGAAATATATAAAGTCAATTAACAAGAGTACAAACCCCCACACTATAATTGTCCTGAGTAAGATTAGAAAATTATATGAATTCTTCCAAATTAAACTTATAGAACACTCAACAAAACCAATCTTTTGCAGTATTCCACATTTCGGTAAAAAAAAAAATCCGAACACTGCGAACTAGCGCGAATGAAATACCGCGTTCTGCGATGCCCTGGAAAAAAGTCAGCATAAAAATAGTGTAGACCTTGGGAAAGAAGGCGAAATTGGAATTTTCGCTCGTGCTGTCAAAAGTGCGTACCGCATTATCCGTGGCGTTCCAATAACCGGGAACTTCATGGAACATCTCGATGTTCGCCATTTCCGTTTCGTAGAACCGTGGAATAGGTTGTGTGTGGAGTGAAGCTGCGGTAGTACAGGTACATTTTTTGATGTAAATTCTTTGTAAATAGAATATTTTGCATTTCCCATGGCATCCTAATGCCGCCAGTTGTATTTGGTAATGATTTCTTTCTGCATCGAAATCGTACTTTTTGATGTAAATGATCCAGCGGCTATTGCGATGCATTGCCGTGTGGATTAGAGTGGTTCAACGATGGATGCATGTGTGTGAGTGGCGTAGTGTACAAGGGAAGAAAGCTTCAGTTACTGCTACCCTCACATGCATCTAACGGCGCTGCTAGCGCTGCGCGTGCGAAAGACACACATTCACTCTTTTATTGTGTCCACGCGCCTGGGCACCATTTTGTTTTCAGTGTGAGCAGGCTTTTTCCCGGTGATATTTTTCCAGCTCTTGAAGGCTTTCGTGGTGTGTTGGATTTCTGTTTCGCATTGTAGGACCAAGAATCGCTTGCTGACTTAGCACAATACGACGAGTAATTAAGCGTTGTTTTCTGTTCTTTCTATGTCTTCCAACAGTACGGAAATTTAAAGCAAAACCAATTCAAACATGCCAGACTGGAGAGAACGTGACGATTCCGACCGCGGCTATGGTGGCGGTGGCGGCGGTGGTGGTGGTGGTGATAGCTACAGTTATGACCGAGAACGCCGGGACTACCGTAGCGACCGTGGAGGTTACGATCGTAATGGTGGTAGCGGTGGGGGGTACCGTTCGGGCGGTTACGGTGGTCGCCGTGATGACGATGGTGGTTACCGTGGTGGTGGCGGTGGCGGCGGCTACCGTGGTAACGGAGGCGGCGGTGGTGGCGGTGGCAGCCGTGGCCCGCCGAGGATTGACCCGGCGACGGCGAAAACCGAGGTGTTTGAGGTCGAAGCCGACAAGGTTAAGTTCATTATTGGTCGCGGTGGTAACAAGATCCGTGAAATCCAGGACCGTTGCCGTGTGTCGGTGCAGATTGGTAAGCGTGTATTGTTTGCTTTAGTAGAAGATGTAACGTAGAGAAAAGAAGGATGATGTGTGAGAGCTCTGGCAAAAAAGCTGCAGCAGCAAGATGCTATTGGTGGTACAACGCTCTGTCCTGTTCATATTGTGGTTCCCCGGGATCCGTACGCTCCGGATGCTGCGCGCGTACCAACAGCACACACGGTACGCATCGGACCGTACGTCGTTCTGTTCTCTTTCTTCCGTACCCGGGAAAGGAGCTGTTTCGGTTTTGTTGAAATAGTACTGTTTGGATTGCGGGTGATCTAATGGTTAACGGTTTGCGGTTTTAAATGGTTGATAAAATAACGCATCCCTCTACGCGCAGTGTGCCGGTAATCGTACAGAAAAAAAGAATAAGGAAACAGAACGATACAGTAATGGAACGAATAGTTAGTACATTGTACACCGTTTTTGCTCATCTAGTCTGCGTGGGAAACGTTGCTATATGCAGATAAATCCTGTTACGGCAAGCTGTGACGTCGTCATATGAACTTCCTCATTTTGTGTGAACGCTGAACGCTTGAAACCGGCGCTGAAACAAAAAAACAGGCTGCAGGAGTTTGAATGTGTATAGTACCGAAGCCCGTGAAGGCATATCCCCCTTCTTTTCGCTATCGCCCCTTTACCCCTTACTCTGGTGGAAAGACGGCATGAAAATGGAGCAAGAGAGATAGAGATAGAGAGTGGAGAATGAGTAAAAAAGACCGCGAAACTCCTGCATGGGTGTGCGTGTGGTGCGTTGTTCTCTGCGCGGCGTTTGCTGTATCGATTATATTCGATGTGCGCGCGCTCACACGCACACACACACCCACTCACTTACCTATCCAGCCAACCACCTTCTCATAGATCTTCCTCTCCTTTCACATTCCCATCCGGTGTAACTGCATCCATCGATGAGTTCCTTACTACTCACACCTCTTGCTCCGAATAATCTACGCGGCGAAAAATCGCATTATGATGGTTGTGTGCGTGTGCGTGCGTGCGTGTGTGTTGCTACTCTTTACAAACCCGACTCTCTCTCCCCGCTTACCAACAAACTCCCAACAGACAAGGCTCGCAACGAGAATGGCGCCAATAATGTGTCGGTCATGGGCGATCAGCTGAACATTGATCGTGCACGGGATATGATCAATACCATCATTAACGATGATCGGCGGGACCGCGAGGACGATCGGCGGCGTGACGGTGTTTCCATGGCCTTCTAAGGTGCATCTCGGGAACGATGTTTCAATGATGTGTACATCGCGGCAGCAGCGAAGGTGATCAGCCCACGTACGACGGCGTACGATTGGAGTAAAGCAGCTGTGGAAGAAAGTAAAGAAGAGAAGACAAGTATGCAAAAAACGAGAAGGAGTGAGCTGCAGTTCGTATAACCATATATAAACAATACAAAACAGATCAACGTATGGAAGAAAAACAGTCAAGCCGAAGCGAAACAAGTCGCGATAATATGCAACAGAACGATTCAATCAATAATCCCGGCACGATAGACGTGTTCCCCGGCAAGAAAGATAAAGTACAAGATTTTTCTTCTATTACAGCAAACAGTGTGAACCGTTTGGTTTTCTACCCTGAAAACGGATTATTAACTATGAGGAAGCAAAGCAAAAAAAAAACAGTAAACTAACCGTGAAAGCGTTACTCGTTACAAGTGGAACATTAATGCGGAGAGACATTGTGGCATGTGCAACCAAGAGGTAAACAAAGATCGCAAAAAAGTAAGAAAAGAATCCATCCCTCTCTCCCCGGTAGCAACGTTTTTAGAGTATGGACCAGGAGATCTCAATTTTTGCGACATAGCAGAAAAAGCGCGCAGTTCCATTGCATTTCTATTTGTGTCCGATAGCGACCCAGAGAACAGGAAGGACAGACGATGCGTGTACATGTGTGTGTATGTGCATTTGATTGATAACAAGGAACATTAGATAAGCTTCACACACACACCAACACTCAGAGAGCGAGAAGTAGACAAAGTAAGTGTAATATATGCGCGTCGACGCAGCCTGCGATGACGATCCAGATAAACGCTGATTGTACAGTTTATCTCTACGTATCTTACTTATCTTTAAACCGGACGCTCCTCTCGAATCGTGTGTCGTATCCTTTTATCGTGTACATTTGACGAGACTGATTCCATTTGTTTTTTTTTTATAATTTAATGATTGTGCTAATCGTTCGTGTAGATGAGCGCCTCTCTTTTCTTTTTTATGTTTTTTTTTCTCTCCAGAGGCCTCCACAAAATAATAGTAAACGTTGATGATATTCCTTCAACAAAGTTTTTCCATTCGTTCCTCTCCGATTAATTATTACGTGCGTATACCGTTAACTATGAATTTTTAAAGCTATAACGGAAGAAAAATAGGCGCAGAACAACAGAAGAAGGATTTAATGGGTTTAGCTTTTATCATCGTATTGTGAACTGACTCAGCGGAGGTTTGTAGAATTGTGGCAAAGCATATAGAGCGGGGGGGATGTGAAATGGGAAAATAAACTTTTACTAACAATCGAAGCGGAAAATTGTACTATCCGGACCAAACACGGCGGAAAACTAAGATAGCGAAACAAAGCAGAAACACAGTATGCGTATTATTGCAGGAAACACTTTACGGCTCTCCACTCAACAACGGCGAAGCATTAAACAAGATTATCGAGGATGAACCAAGTGAAACATACGCAGAAAAATATATAAACGGTGTGAAAAGACATAATGTGAACCTCTTTTTTCTTCATTGGTTTATGATTAAGATATTTCCGAAATCATTTGCAATGTATTATCCTTTGGTGGTCGTTGAACAAGACGCTACGTGGGGCATTCGCTGATCTGAAGCGGTCCAGCCTTGGGTACCTCAAGGATATAAACTGCCTTCTTTCATCAAGCATTGAATAAGACCGTATAAGATCCTATTTATAAGACGCAGCACAAGGGGAGAAAGATCATTTATAGTTTAGCTGACTGTAAGGGTTATTTTTTTAGGATTATCTTCTTTGCTAAATCCAATGTGTACCAATGTTCTGTACGATTCAATATGCGAATATTAGACCTTGAAGCTCGAAATTCACTTAAGATTATTCACCAACACCGGCTAACGGAAGTTAACAGAATTAAGATAAGCTTTGAAATCAATGGTTACTATAACCTATCTAGGGGGCGGTCCGTGGCAGCCCCGGGGATCAAATATTATCGGGACCGTTCCCGAATAGGTCGTGCAGTGAAGCAAGAAGAACCTGCTTACGATATCTATTTAAATTGCCGATTACTAGATTTCCAACGCCTCTTCTCAATTAGAAACTCCGGTCTTGGTTCTCAGATAATCAAATTTGGTTAACATCCAACATTAAATCCGATGGTGCTTTACAGTTCAGATCTTCAAAAAAAGCACGACCAATCAGATTACTTTGAATACAGCTGCACTCAGCGCTACATAGTCGGACTCACTGAACGACATAGAAACTGTTGCTTGCTTTCGACTCGCCCAAAAGACTGCTGAGCCTTCGCCCTACCGTGGGTTGTCTGCTGTATGCCGAAGACCTTAAGATTGTTCTTCCTGAGACCTCGTCTGCCAATTGCTTTACCCTGCAAACATTCCTTAACTTCTTCTCCACTTGGCGTTCTAACAATGGCCTAGATACTAGTAAGTGTTATGTAATTTCGTTTCCCAGATCTATCTATAACGCCTCATTATCTTGTTTCCGTTCACATCTTCCTGATACATCCTCTCTCCCTTCCACTTAAGATGTCTACCTTCCCTCTTCCTGGCTCGACCACTAGTTCACTAGCACTGAATCAAGTAAAATAGTCGGGTAACTTACTCGGAAAACGACGCTCCCTTTCGCTGCGCCTCATGGACTACTCGTCGCTAGAACAGGAGGACAAGTCCAAACCATGATGCGAAGGGAGCGCGGGTTCATCTCCTACCTAGTGACCTAAGAGTTCTTTCGGGGAGTTTTCTAATTCGGAATTTCTAATGAAGATAGATTTCAAATTCAATATTATAACCTGCCTAAGTTGTCCTTTTCGATTGCCGATTGTTGGATTCGCAACAATTAAGCTACCAATTTCATGAATTAATCTGAAAGTAGTGAAGTATGCTAAAAAATACACCCATACGGCATGTTGTTCTTCTGTAATAATAAATTTCCCAACAAATGACTCATTTGAAATGTAGCATAATTTTTATTGAATATCCTTTTTCATAACTCCGCACGTATCGAATTAGGCATTAGGATCATTCAATCAGGTATATAAAGAAAGAGTTGAACAAAAGACAATAATAAGATAAAGTGTATGCTTTTGGGAAAAAACGAAAACGTAATCAATTATGTACAGACCTCCTGAAGACCGGCAACGTGTAGTGTTACGTCCCTTACACCCGTTGACTCTTCTTCTCGCGCAAATGAGCTGTCTTTTCGAGAAGCTGTTGTCGCTTAAAGGTCAACACCGATTGGTCAGTTGTGATCGAGTCTACGCGATGTGGTTTCTCTGCGATTGCTCCAGGTCGGAGTATCTTAAGATTGAATTCTCCTTTACCCTGACCCTTCAGCTTGATGTAACCGGATTTTTCCTTATGAACCTTCTTATCGTTATGACCTACATTCTCCTCCGCAGCAGATTCGAAAAACACTCCCGAGCTGGTCCATACCGGAAGCGGTAGTTTCAAGTTTTGCTCGCCGTACTTGGATTTCTTTTGTTCATTCTTTAAATACTTTTTGGACGACGTTGCCATACCGCGAAGCTCATCCTGACCGGTGGGCAGCAGTGAGGATACCTTAAACCCAAGCTGCTTTGCCGGTGTTGCTTGTCGCTCTTGGAAACCAAAGTTGCGCTTCAATCGTTCCTTATCCGGTGTCACATTCTCGACGAAGAATCCACCACTCTCGATGCGCTGCAGCACTTGAAGCTTCGAATGTTTCGCTGGTCGAGGCGTGGACACAACTGAGCTGTCGGCATGCTGCTCACGTTTGCGCTTCTTTGCTGGAACTGATGACAAAGGCTCTGTCACGACGGTTATTGATTTCTTACGAGGCAGTTCAATCGTGTTTCCATCGTCCATCTTTGCCGTAAGTTTCTTCGTAGTCGTTTTTATTTTTCCGACTTTCTCTGCTTCGGCACAGAACTCTCCAATGGCACTTGAAGGCTTTGCTTGAACGGGTTTTCCATGATCCTGTGCAGCTTCGTTAAGTTTGGTCGGTTTGTTCTTCTTCTGCTTCGGAACATCAATATCAGCTTCCTTCAACGTTGTTGCTGATATTTGCTTTTTCTTCTTTTTCTTTTCCTTCTGCTTTTCATCCTTGTTGTATGGTTCTGGGTCAGCCGTTACTTTACCCTTTGCTGGTTTAGCGACAAGATCGACGGATGTTTTGTTCGTAGGAGAAACTAAATGTTGCTGAGTATTTTCCGAAACTCCGGATACCGGCTCAATCGCTAGCTTCTTTTTACCAACCGGTTCTGTTTGTGGTTGCTTGACTGGGGTTACCTTAACACGGGAATCCTTCGACTTCTTTGTCTTCAAAATTTCCTTCGCATTTGGCTGCTGATTAGATGTTCCGTTCTCTGTGGGTGATTTCAGAAGTTGCTTCTTTTCGGTTGCTTCTTTCGAAGGCGACATCACCTTCTCACCGTTGACGGACGGTTCCACTTGCTTTCCACCCACGGCAGCAACCGAGGGCGTCAACTGAAGTTGATTAAATACAGCAAACGCAGAAAGGGCTACCCGAACTGATGGATCTTTCGACATGCCTTCGTTAGCAGTCTTAGCTTCGTCATTTGCTTTTGCCTTTTGTTTTTTCTTCATCTTTTCCAGCTTAGCTCCAATGCCTCCCGTCACGCTTGCGATCTCTCCATTTTCCTTATCCAGCTGTTTCTTCTCCAGCTGCCGATTTTTTTTGCGTTGCTTCCGACGTTCGAGGACCTCCAGTTTGTGCCGTAAAGCTTGTTCCATCCGTTCCTTCTTCGTTTCAGCCAGCTCCTCCAGCAAGTAGTTCTTCACCTTGGGTTTCTTCTTCTTCTTCTTTTTCGATGGTTCCTCACCTTGTCGGGACAAGCCATTGGCGTTGTTTGGATCAGCATCATTATCGGTTGAAGCGTTGGCAGCGTTCATGGCCGCTTCCTGTTCTTCCTGCTTTTGCAACTCTCGCTGTCGCTTTTTCTCCTCCTATTGCATGCAAAGGTGTTCAATAAATTTAGTATGATGTGGAATGTAAAAAAAAAGGTAAAATAAACACCAAACTTACCATTTTCTTTCGCAAAACGGACGCCAGCTGCTTTTTGCGCTCTTTTTCCTCCCGCATGACCTCGTTGCAGCGGACCAGAATGTTAGCTAGATTGTAATCTTCTAACGCTTTGGGTTTCGGTTTAACCGCTTTAGGGTTACGTTTTTCAACCACCTTTACATCCTGCACCGAAACATCATCATCATCATCATCCGTTTGTCCATCACCATCATCATCGTTTTGTGCGTTTGCTGCGTCTTCAATTGGAGCGTCCATCTCCTCGATGTCTACTTCCATTGGTTCCGGTTCCTGCGAGTCGCTCACACCAACTCCGCCATCCGAGGGCACATCTTCTTCGACGAATTTGTTCGGCAGAGAGAGACGCGATTTTTTAAACGCCTCCTGTTTCATCGCTGTTCCCGAGTCCAGCGATACGCGTGACTTCAGTTTTGCGCTGATGGCGAGTGCAAAAGGATTGGGAACGACCGAGTTGCTGTCCTTCGAATTCATCTTCCCAACTACCTGCTTATTCTTTTTGCCCATGACGGTCGATGATTCGTTTGGCTTTGGTGTGGATGTGAACATGTTTGAATCATCTCCAACCACAGTGTTGCGATTTTTCTTTCCACCGATGTAAAATTGTGCAGAAATTAGGGATACGGGCGGTACGGACTTCCGATCCGATGCGGGTGCTTCGTGCGCAGGTTGCTCTAATGCGACTTGCGATGATGATGACGACTCATTCATTGTTTCATTGCCTTGGGATGGAGTTTCGACTCCTGTCTTTTCCTCGGCGTCCATTACCTCCTTATTCTCACTGCCGTCGTTTTCAATTGTTGTTATTTCTCCCACTTCATTTCCATTGATTTTTCCTGAGGTCTGCAATTTCGTGCCCGCAGGAAGGCTTTTACGAACATTAGCCGAAACGGTTCGCTCTGTAACCTTTGCAGCAGGTAAACTTTTACGAGAAGCATCCGATTTTTTAGGAGATGTCGTCAACGATACGTCAATATCCACTTCCTTATCGTTTTGAATACCCTTTTCCGACACTTCCATAACATCCTCAAACATAACCGTACTGCAATCGTGTGCTTCTTCTTTCTTTTCCGATGTAGATTCGTCTGGTTCGGAAAGTTGTTTCTTGCTGGAGGACACTTTCACTGGCGTTTGACCAGGTTTTGACGGAGTAGACTCCACGGTTTTCTTGATCGTTTGAGAGTCATTGGTCTGCTGCACCGAAACCGGTGTTTCTGAACGTCTGGTCAAGGAGGCATCTTTCGGTGAATTCGGAGGCGAAGGTTTCTTCTCGAATCCAGTGCTGCCGGTTTCTTTGTCTTCCTCATCCTCGCTGTCGTCCGAAATTTCAATAATTCGTTTGCGAAGGGGAGCTTTCGATTGCTTGGATCGAGACGCTGGACTTTCTTCTGTAAGATCATCATTCGAACTACGTAACAACTGCTCTTCGTCCAGCTGTTGCTGTCCATTTTCTAGGTCATCGTCATCATCGACAATGAACGAATCATTACCATAATCATCATCTTCTTGATACTGGCTATCTTCGGAATCCTGGCTGCCCAGTTCCTCCCCATGAATATCGTTTTCATCGATTTCCTTTCTTAAATCGCTCTCCAACGAATCGCAAGACTGGTAATCTTCAACCTCCAGCGCCTCGTCGTCTATGAATTCATTGCGCTGTGTTTCTTCCTCGTCCCCTTCCTTCTCTTCGCTCCTTTCCGGGGACTTTTCCATCCTTGCTGGAGAACTTGCTTTAAACGATGAATCTTCTTGTGCCATTTGCATCGACTCTTTTGCCTCTTCAGCCCGTTCTTGTTCTTCCTGCTTGCGGACACTATATTCATCTATACCAATCGTAGCGGAACGTCGCACAGGTGGTGTCCAAGTGTGTGGAAACTTGTGTCCTTCCAACAGGGACTCATCCGCTGTACGAATAGAATCGTTTACAGTATCTTTAACCTTCTCCTCCGTTGTGTCCACTGCTTGCTTGACAGGCGGGTCCAATACATCGATTCCACTGACATCATTATCGCTAACCTTTCCCACGGCGCTTTCGTTGTTAGGTTCACCGATCATGGATTCGTCCTCGTTGGCAATTTTGCTGGTCTCGTTCAGTGTCTGATTACCGTTTTCTACAATCCCACCCTTGGACTCTTGCACCTCCTTTTTGACTGATTTCGGTGATAGTTCAACTACTGCATCCACCTTAGGCGAAACACCCTTCAGCTCGTAGTTGCGCAAATCTTCCACAACGATGAAGACCTCCTTTGATACAGATGTTGGGGTTTTGGGAGGGTCTCGCTTGGACTCCTCACTGAAGGATACATTCTTGGAGCGTGGTGACATTTTGGACAGCGAAAGAGGGGTTAATGCAACTCGGGGAGTTGTAATGACGCGCGGAGGTGTTGATTCAGTTTTTACTGCCAACACCGGACTCGCAGTATTGTATCGGGGGCTAGCAGGTGCGGACATTTGCGACAAAACCGATTGGCTCCGCATTTGACGTACAGATGTCTCCGACGATACCGATTCATCTCGATCATCACCGGCATCCTCCTCGATAATGGTGTCATCCTTTAGGACGCGTGCACCAGAACTTATTTTCGGGGTAGTGACAGGAAGCGACTGGACCGAAATATTTCCATCGTCGGAGGTGATGCTATTGCGCCGAGTGGAACGACGTAAAGCCGGAGTTACGGTTAATGAAGAATCACAAGTAATCAGAGTTTCGTGAGATGCACGAACACGAGCAGGTGTACGAGAGCGGGTGGACAGACCCGCGCTACTTCCCTCGAAAGCCACGTTCATTGCATTCAAATTCTCCTCCGTAAGAGAAGTATTACGTGAACGCTTGCCGGGCTCGGAGCCTGCACCGGCTTCTTTGAGGTTCTGTACCAATTTGTTCGGGAACGATGTTGGAGTATCAATGGTTTCCGATGTACGGCGCCGGTTATTACGGCCAACGATCGGAGTGGACGGACGACCTTCACTCTCCTGTATCGGGTTCAATGCATTCAGTCGCTTGGTAGTGCTGTTCGTTTTCTTTGGTGTTCCGCTCACAACCGCAACACTCGGTTTTTGCGGGGTCGCTTCCTGGTCGACCGAACGCCGACGAAGAGCACCACGGGTTACTGCAATTGAGGCGCAAAACACGAACATCAGAAGCGTCCATTACCACCGGCAAACGGCACCGTTCGCAAACCCATTTTCTTACCTCTTGTCGGAAGTTCCTCTTCCTGATTCATGGTGGAATGTTGGTTGCGCACAGAGAGAACACTGAAGATTAATAACTATATCAAGACAAGATACGCACAAATCGATAACAAAATCGAATGGATTGGTAGTACGGCTCGTTTCCTAAACTGCGATCCACGTTTTTCCCACGCTTGCTCTTGCGGTGCTTTCGTCGTTTTGACAGCTGTGGAATGGTTGCTTTCAAATTCATGTGATTACTGGAATTCGCGTAACGCCAGCTAACGGTGCACGGCGTTACGACTCTCGTCGGGTGCCGTATCGTGACTTTTTTTTTTTATGGCGCATCACGTTTTTCCTCTCCTTTTGTCTGGTGATTTGCAAAATCTCCACATTTTTCTTCAATCTTATTATTTCATATAAAAATAATACTTTTTTGAAACGTAAGCTCAATTGGTGCAGTTGACAAAATCTTGAATTACAGCAACAAAAGCTTCTGTCCAAACGATATGTAAATGCGGATGCACTCGTAATACATCGATTCTACCGATTAAACCATGTTGACGAATGAATAACGTATACAAATGAGCTTTGATTGAAAAATTGATGAAATTATATTTTACACTGAATTTGTATAAAACAACAGCTGTTTTAAAAATTTTCAAATAGCATGACACTGACATTTGCTGTGGTAACGCCGTTACGTGGCGCTAGGGTGTCGACGGAAATCTGATCAACTACTCTGGTCGGTTGGAAATGAATTTCAGCAAACGAAAAAAACGGACAAATAACAAAGATCGCACTCATGACGCTAGCTTACGGTGGCACACGCTGAAAACTGCATAACAAACTTGGATTTGTGAACGCGTCAGTTACCAACAATTGCATCGTTATTCCGTTTTCGTTCCATGAACAGTATTGCTAGTGACGGGTAACATAATTGAGCAATAGCGCATATCATTCATCAACAGTGTCGTTTACCGATAACGCTAGAGAGTTGTGTGGTTAGGTTGTGTACGAGCAAAAGTTTTCTTTGCGTAAAATCTCCACCTTTCCGAATACTGCTGGTGTTATGAATCGGTTGGGTGAGTGTGGTACAGTGCTACTGGTATGAGGTAAGCGTTTTACAGCTATAATACGAATTCGGGTATGTTTACTTTCAGACGAATCGGAATCGACGCCGAAGAAGCGCAACCTAAGGCAGGATGAAACTGTTGGTAGAGAAGCCATCACCAAATCCGGCCGTAAGGTCAAGCGCCCAGCGCACCTGGCTTCGCCGGAACAAGCACCGAGTGCGTCGCCTTCCGTAGCTAGAAAATCGGTAGCTGCGAGAGTAAAGAAAGCAGTCGAACCTACCGCCGTGACACCGAGCAAGCAATCGGCGACGAAGGAGCTGGACTCACCGGAAGAGGTAAAGCGTTCACGCAAAACTGCCGCCACGTCCAGCAAAACAATCTCAGAACAGTTGGACACTCCGAAAAGGAACAAGGCAAAGCAGCAACCGCCAAACACCGACGATGACGGCAGTGGTATCTCAAAGTCTGGTCGAAAAATAAAGATCCCGGCAAAGTTAATGGAATTTGAAAGCGATGTGCTAAGTAGCCCACGCAAAAATGTTGCATCAGAACAAAACGATCCAGAGAACGACAAACTTGCGAAAACTCCCGGTCGATCTAGGTTGAATGTTGAGCAACATCAACATCCGGAGGAAGAGAAGGAGAAGAATCCTGCTGTTCGGAAGACACCGGGACGTCGTGCCAAGTCTGTAGTACCTGATCAGTTGGAGGAAAGCAGCGTTCGCACACCAAAACGTAGAGGTGTATCATCGTTATTCCACGAAGAAGCGCCGGCGAAAAGTGCAGTTGTGGAACCAACTCATACTAAAACGCCGGGAAAACGAGTCGCAAAGACTTTACCAGGGTGTGATGTAAAAGCGTCACCAAAAACTCCACGTTCCCGTGCAAAATCAGCAGCACGGGGCAAAGAAGCAACGGCTGACGGACAGTACGTTTCGGAAACAGTCTCAGATGCGTACAAAAACAAAACACAAACTGCTGGGCGTCGGGTTGGCAAGTCAATGGTAAATCCAGTGGAACAAATGTCTCGCACTGAAAGTTCGGATTTGGTGCAAGGTGTTCCAAAAACACCAGGACGCAGAGTTGCTAAATCAACGATAGCAAGCGCAGTGACAACCATGAGTGTAGAAAGCCCGGTGGCACACCGACCATCTCCAAAAGCTACCGCTCGTCGTCAAAGGCCCGTTGCAGTTGACAATACCGATTTGAGTGAAGAAAACAAAAATGTCAGAAAAACTGATGGACGCAAATTAGTTGACGAAAATCATTCCAACGCACAGATGGCAGATACTGAAATCGAATCGGAGGGTAAAAATACACCTGCGGAAGAACCTGTGACCCGATCAGGAAGGAAAATAAAGCCGAAGAAAATGTTTGATTTTGAGCATGAGGAAAAATTGGCAGAACAGGAATCGATCGATGGCAGACGCAAAAGGAAAGTGGACACCACTGCCGATGACGCTACAAAGTCGCCCACGAAGAAAAAAATGATAGAAAACGTTGGAGATCAAACTCCGAAACTTAAGAGCCTGCCGGAATCGAACGTTTCATTGTCAGGCGCCGATTCTTCGGTTTCACGATCGGGAAGGAAAATAAAGCCGAAGAAAATGTTTGAATTCCTTGACGATGGTGAAACGACGACAAGCTTCGTCCACATCACAGGCTGCTCACCAACACTGAATGAAGAACCTGACGAAGCTAACGACAAAGAGACCGGCATGTCAGCAATGGGTGCAGTGGAGAAAGATAAACATTCTACTAAGATTAAAACTGCATGCACACCAACAAAACAGACAACTTCTTCGGCCTTCGAACCAAAGCCTTCTCCTCGACCAATGGATCAGAACATGGAAGAATTAATGGAAGAATTAGATCAGCAGCAAACATTCATTACCATACGTCGCGTAAACGATCATCATCATCTCAACACTAAAGTGCTGGAGGAGCAACAGCACGTAATCGATGAGACAGATCGTGTGATGATTAGTTCGGAACCGATGATAATTCGTACATCTATTGGATTTGGAAAACCAACGGCGGCACGTAAGCAAACACTTTCAGAAGCAGATGACTACCGTACGGTTGCCGCAAACATTACCCCATCACGTACGGATGGACAGGTGGTTGGCAGCAGTCGCTCCGGTCGGAAAATAAAACCTAAAAAGTTTTTCGATACAGACGATCTAGCCACAGTTAGCCACCAGTCGATTTCAACAGCTAAATTAAACCAATCCGTTCCATTGCCTACAGTGCTGTCTCCAAAGCCCCAGGTTGTTGAGAAGCAAGCAAGCGAAATAATAGATAATGTAGCAGTCGTTCAGGAAATGAACTCGGAGGAAGGGATTGATATTCCAGAGGGTCCGGTTGAATTCGTTAATGAAGCGGCCGCCGGAGAACACGAAGGCGATGAAGAACAAAATCAACAGACTATGAAACCGACGGGGCTGGAAAAGGTTGCCGAGCCGGATTGTAACCGGGTGGAAGTGACCACAAAAGAAGACCAACATGAGATGAAGGAAGAGGAAAAGATAGAAATGGCTGTTGAAACATCGATCACAACGAAAGAAGAATATGCCACCGTTGAACCGATTGAAGAAAAGGCGGAGGTTCCGGATAACGAACACATCTCGCCAGAAGAAGATACTTTGGAAAACAAACGTTGTTCTGATGGGTAAGTTGGGTTTAATATTTATTACTATTAAACCAGTCACTGGCAAGCAAAAAAAACATTATATTCCAGGCAACCGGGCTACACGAGTAGCCAGCACCTTTGGAGGCTCATATCTTTTTAACGCGTCATCCCATATCGATGCAGTATTCAGATGGAAATCAATTTAACTATCCTAGTTTGATATTATCTCAACTCCAAATAGTTTTAACGTTATGGCTTTTTAAAGTTAACTTGATTTTTTTCAGAAAAATGTAAAAACATAAGAAATAATTAGTTAATTTAATTCTTCTTTTTTGGCGTAACGACCTACTCGATCATGCCTGCCATTTCTGGCTTACTAGACTTATTGATACCACGTAGTTGGATAGTCAGTACTCATTACGGGGAAACGGTCCGGATGGGATTTGAACCCCGGTCTTGCCGTTTACGACTGGCGCCGCTTTTCGCCTCTTCCACCGGACCGCTCCCGCAGCCTACTTAATTAATTTAAGTACTTTATAAAAATTCACAACAAAATGCTTCTTACAGTTTTTCGAAGCTTATATAACGATATTGTAACAATATTGTAACATATTGTTTTCAGAGTTTTACTGAAAAATTCTTAAAAACAAATTCAAGAGAAAGATAGTGAAAGATTTACTCACATAAAACAAATTTCAAGTCAATAAGATTCCTAGAATAGGATATATCGATTTGGCTACCCGTGTAGCTGGTTGCCTAGAATATGGTTAAGTATGTACGGTTCAGTTGCATATTACCACGCCATAAGTCAATACCTTCAATCAATTATTTCTTTTTTTTATGACGGCGCTGGCCTTGTTAGACTAATTTTACCACGTAGCAGGATAGTCAATCACTGCTACGGGGGAGCGGTCCGGATGGAATTTTGGTCCCGGTCTGTCGTATGAGAGAGCAACGCCGATACCACTACCCCACCGGGCTGCCCCTAATCAATTTTTTCTTATAGTTAAGAAAACAACATTGCGCATCTATTAAGGCATACATTTGCATCACTTACCTCTTTTATTTGGATCGATTATCTTATTGCAGATCACTAGCAACTGTCATGCACCACAAGGAAGATGCGACAATTGGACAATCTTCTTTGGATTCCACGGATGTAAAGAAAGATTCGCCAATCGAAAAATCGTCTGTTGAGAACAGTGATTTGGCTCATGTCTTAGCCAACTATGAGGAGGGAAATAATATCAGCATTGATGAAATAGCAAACAATTCAATTCTTCCAAGCGAATGCCCGCTTGAAGTCTCATCGACCTCTGTTGCTGATGACAAATCGAATGTGAAATCAACCGAGGTTCCCACTGTCTTGAGTGTTACTTCAGATGAGAAAATGCTAGAAGAAGCACCCTTTGAAAGCTTCGAGTATTTGGAAGATGAAATGAATAACATTGTTGATCACATTAGGAAACCTTCTTTGCAACAAAAGGAACTTGTGGAAGATGTCAACAGCACTTCCACCACTGCAATACCTTCGATTGTATTGATACCGGAAACACCCGTTCGTACTGCGCTGAACGAAACGTACTCACCGGCGAAACAGAATAGTTCCATCATCGATATTACGGCGGACACACCTCGTCCAGTGGCAGCTGCCGCTGCACCGCGTACTCCAGATACAAAATTAACAGAAGCGAATGACAACTGTTCCCCCGACAAGCCGCCGGAAGTAATTGAAATATTGGACAGTCCGATTGTGGCGGCGTTCTGCAAGCAGATCACTGTCGAATCGGCATACGGTGTTGATAATGGTGGCAGTGCCACTAGTACACCGCTGCCCGTGCGCCCTTCGGTAGAGCAGACAGTAAATGAATGTGAAGATAATGAGCAGCTTGACATACAGTTCGAGAGTCGTAAACGGTCCCTCTCCACCAGTGCCGTGGACACGACAATCAAGCGAAATGTCACGTTCCACAGTCCGGCTAACTGCACCATGCTCGTAGAAACGATTGATGAGCGATTGATGCTCAAGAGCTTGCAGGATCAACAGCGGCAGGACCAAACGATGGAGTCCAGCTCGAAAAGCATTGGGGATAAGTTGCGCAAGCCTCGGAAGCGTTCACTGTCGGAGCACAAGCCTTCGGAAATGAAGCGGAACAAGACCAGCAAATTGCCCAACTTCAAATCCATACACGCGAAACATTTCGATCGTATGGAATCGCTAACTGAGTTTATGAACCGCAAGGAAACGCGTGCAAAACAAATCCAATCTTCGTGCAGTCCGGCAATAAAGCTTCTTTCCCAGCCCGTGGCGAGTGTGTCTGAAACATTTTCTGGAGGTAAGCGTGTTTTTGGGAGAACCCAACTAAGCCACCAGCCGTACTTTGGATGGATGTTTATAATTTTTTCTATTTTCAGCTCTCCCGGTGGAAAAGAAGATACCCTCCTCATCGATGAAACCGTTTGTTTTCAAATCTGCTGGCGGAGGAATACCGGTGCCTTCGGCTGGACTGTTCGTGAAACGTACGCAGAAAGGTCCAACTGCAGCGAAAGCGACTGCAAGCATCGCTAAAAAACCAATCGCAAGTGATAGCGAGAGAATGGCTAACCGCTTAAAGCAATTTCAGGCAACGTTCAAACCGAAACAGATCAGTGCCGTCGATACGAGTGCGGTACCATCAATGTCCGGTTCTCTTCCATCGACAACCGTAGTCGGAGAGCGTCCGATAGAGCAACTACGCTCGAAGCAGTCGAAAATTTTGAAGGGTGTTCGTACGAATCGACGATTCGAGTTGCAGATGAAACACCGGGACAATCTTCAACATCAGTGAAAGGATTTCGCCGTTTGGAAAGGTGTCCGTAGTATATTCTATTTTTTTTTTTGTATTACGTTTACTAACCAATGTTATATTAACCATTTTTGTCGTTTTGTCTTGCAACAAAAAAGTAATTAATCGCAAATCCGTCATATCTTGTTCTTCGTTTTACTATAGTGTTATCATGGATAAGTTTATAACATTAACAATTTTTATTATGGTAGACTTTCAACGCTTTCAGTTTATAACAATAAAAAGATAAGTTACACATTGAAACGTATGTTTCATTTTTGTTCCGAACGTTTTAAAAATTATATTTTTTTTCGCTGTGTATCTCTTTTTTATAGTAAAGCTGTTCATTTGGATTACGAAACAAATTTATGTATCAATTTGAAAGGTACGTGTACAGAATACTGTAAAGATATATAGCAGTGTATTCTATATAATGATAAAGACATTGCAGGAACTTAACAAACAACCTCATAAATAAGGTATATAATTCATGCGTTGTGATATAACTGTCTATAGACTACTGAATGTTACATTATTCTCTTTTTTCATCTACAAAATATTGTTAATTTGCTCCGAATAAGGTCGAAAGATCGCACATATGCATCAAAACTGCATTTCTCATGTACATCGGTGAAATTCGTAGCCTTCCACGCTCCTGATCGCGGTACAAAAGGGAGATTGTCGTAGAATTCCCATACTATTTTGTGATCACCACAAAAAAATAAAACGACCCAATCCGAGATGAGCTTATCAGCAGCTTGTTCGATTATGACGAGCAAAGAAAACAACAAGCAAACACCTCCCAGAAAGGAAACGACACCAAAAGGGATGCGGTGTAGTAGGACCCTGGGAAGAAAGTGCTTTGCATGGGAACCAAATTTTGCGTTGTGTGAGAAGAGTGCGTGACAACGGAAGAAGCGAGCAAAGGAAAAGGCACGAGGGAAACACCCGTGAATAAGAATAGTAAAACTAGCAAAAAGATCCATTGCGCACCGCTTTCAACCGGGATCATGACGGGTTTGCAACATTCGCATGGGAAGATGAGAGATGCATTCGCGCATCTCTTGCTGCTGTATATATTTCTGCTTGCTTTCCTTCTCGTTCGCCTTGCCGGTTCTTCCTGTCCGGGGACGCACACACACATGTAAGCGCGCGCACGTATTCACATATTCATTCGGTTGCGCTTCCTTTCGTTGACGCGCGTTCAGTTCCCGTGCAATGAACCGAATGTCAGGCAGCGATGGGAGAAATACAGGCAGCGGTTTTAATAGCGACACGGACTTTCAGAACAACGTATAAAAAAAACCTGCCCCTACCCCAATGCAATAATTCAGTGCGGGCAGGGAATGGGAAATGGGTTTCACTTCCTGGGATCCTTCGTGTCTGGCCGTTAAGGAGTAGTTTTATTTTCTTTCTTCCTTTCCTCTTGCCTTTTTCGTTTTTTTTTTTCTGTGTAAATTTCATCCGACGGTTCTGTGCATTTATTTATATTAGTCTTTTTCCGCTTCGCTCACTGCTCCTGCGGCTAAATGCACTTGGTAACGCTACAGACAGATGAGCAATAGAGACTGCAACGGTTACCTTGTGTGCAAGTGAGAAAAGGAGATAGGAGTAATATAAATAACGTAAAAATAACACAAACCGTGTCCGCTGTAAAAAGCAGACAAACGAGCTGGAGAAAATTAAGTAAATCGGAAATATTGACACCGGAAGTACAACGCATATGCTGGTAGCGGGAGGAAATACCAACTTCCTAGTACGGTTAAATGCATGGGATTTTTAAATATGTAGGAAAGAGACGTGCATAGAACGATACTCAGTGGAATCAGGTACAAAACTAAAAAGCCGTGGATTGTTTCAAACGGAGAATTATTTTTTTGGGTTTAAATCCAATTGTGGATTTGTTCCTTTCCGAAAAGGGGCAGTGAATTGCTCCACCATGGCCACCGGCTTTGATTGCATACATCGCTTGCTGTTCGCTTTCTCACTTCCACGCTTACGCCGATCTGGCTGCCATATCGAGTGAGCCATGAGCGTGTGTACGGGTGAGAAAAATCGGTCGCATGAAGTGAGTGAACCGCGGTCAGTTGAAAACCGTGGGAGAAACATTCTTATCTCGCTCTACCGTGTGCTTCTCACCGTTCGTTTGCAATAGGAAAGAGCGAGACACCGCAAGGCAACGCACGAAAGTCGATCGGGAGCACAGAAATGTATTGGTAGCAATCCGCGTTTGCAGATGGATGCGTGTGAATCGTTGAGAATAAAACATTTTTTCTTATTGCAAACTGGATGTTTTTCGATAAGTTTGTCCGGTAAGTGAAGTTCCAGTTCTATGCGACCATTTGGATTGAGGTTGATGCATTCTTTCTACAAAATCCATCAACTTTGCTTTACCCATGTCTTTTACATTTATTTCTCTCATCAAGAAAGCAGGACAATGAATACGGTATTGGCGCTTTATTTGTTAAAGGTTTCTGTGCAAAGTATCGTGCATATTTTTCACGTAGCCATAGTGGTCAAACATGTCGACCATCAACCGACGGGCGACCGTTAACCGTTGGTAAATATGAAAATTATCGCATCAATTCCTTTTTCCCACGCTCAACGGCGATCGTTAAACAACAGTTTCCCACGCCGATGGGAATTTTCCCAACATCGGACAACACGCGGGATCAATTTGAAGTGAAGGGAAATTCATCGGCTTGCTCACTGCGGTTCGTTGAATTGGTAACGGACTGCCATGATTGCATGCGGTTGGTGATGTGTGCGCAGCCGAAATGAACCCGATACAGTGCTTGTTCCTCGCCGATAATGAAAACGGTGGAAAGCAGATTGAAAACATAAAATGGCAGCTACTCATTTGCGAGAGACTAAACGTGGGAATAAACAGGCCATCTCGCCCTGCGGCGTGGCTCTCACGATTGCGCCATCTCGCTCGGGTATGAATGGCATGAAAAAAATGAGCAGCGCAGTGTTCATTCATCGTCGTGCCGTCGTCTCTTTCTGATAGGCACACGCGACTGTGCGCGACAAGGTAGGGGCTTTCTTGGACCAATCTCGCTCTCCGCATCTGTAGCGAACGCGAGATGGAGTACCGCAGCGCCAGTGTGTTTGTTGTGTTGTGGAAAGCTTTTCCAGAGAAACGCGTTTGTTCCATTCAAGGGAAAGGACGGTCGGTATTTTTTGTGTCTGCCGTCGTGTACAGGTCGCTCGCCTGAACTGAACCGTGGTCGCCATTTATTCCCGGTCGTCGCTAGCATCGAATCCGACAAGTATGTGTTTTGCCGTGTAAGCTGTAAGGTTAATTCCGGATGAAAATATTGATTTTACAAACGTGTGGGTGACAAAGGAAAATGGTAAAACGCGAAGTGAAATTGCAGTGCGCGGCACGTACATGCAACAAGACGTGGGGGGAGAAAACGGTGCACGGGCTCGGAACTACACGAACCCGATAAGAAGAACGTGAGGCAGAAGGAAAAAGAAAACTACGTTGTGTTTCACTGTCAAATCTCATCGAGTCTATCTCGCTCTCGCAATGATTCGTACACAGTGGTAGTGTTGTATTGTGGCTGAAGAGATATCTTAATATTTATACGCGAATTCCAAACCGGACGCGGTACTAAATGCCATAGGAATATTCGTAATTCATTACCTGTAACAATCGGATGTGCAGTTCAACAATACCGGTCCACAAGAGCCAACAAAAATGTACTACGACAATCGTTCGATATGAGAAGTTATTATCAAGTTTCGCAGCAGCTCTCACTTCTAACTCACCCGAAGAAACACGGCAGGAAAAATGGTGTTCGTAGTAAAGTGTTGAAATAGTTATAGGGAAATTTCCTATACCTTCGGTCCATGAAAAGTACAATTTCCATTCCCTGTGTGTTCCATTCCCTCGTCGTTCGATTAGGTCACTATATTGTTTCAACGGGTTTGAAGCAGAGTTTTTGTTTGAATGGATTCCACGGCTACCTTGGACGGTGGTGACGATCGACGAGATCAACCGACAATGCATCAGTGTGTGCGTGTGCCTGCGGTGGTGGGTGTGTATGTGTGTTTCGGCTATTGGTGTACATGTCCGTCCCTTTGCCGTTGCCCTTTATCGTCGCATGTAGCGACCGCTGTACGAACACCGGCTCTGCATGTGTGTGTAAACCGTAGAATGTGAAACCTCAACGAAAAAATGGGAAAAATGCGTAGGCAAAATATGAGAGCGCACGGTCGTAAAGGTTCAGTTTTGCACCTTGATGCGCGAATAATTCGACACCGCTCGACTACACCTTCCCCGTTGCAATATGTTCCTCCAGAACGGACCAATGCTTGCTGTTCCTGTTTTTTGACGTTTCCAATTCGGTTTATGGTGTGGGGGGTTTTCGGAATTTGATTTCAGAAGAACCCAGCACTAGCCATAGGTAGAACATCGGGAATATCAGAAGGAACGAAACGCAGTGGAAGAAAACAAAACGAACAAAAAACGGAACGGGCTAAGCTGTTACACCTAAGAGGAGTGGTAGTGAGTTGATTCTTGCACCGTGTGTGCCTCTCTCACAAACTTGGTATTCATTCATAGCTCACTGCGATGAGAAAGGTGTGTGTTTTCTGTCCTAGAACAACGACCATCGGATGACGGCGGCGGAAGGAAGTTTTTTTTTGTTTGAAACAGCAGCTCATGGATAGGACAGGCGAAGGAGAGAAACCAATGGTAATGTAGGAGTTGGGGATGTGGCAAAACCTACACCAACAACATCGGCATCATTAATGCCGAACAGGCTCGGAGCAGTAGAAACAAACTGGAATGAATTGGTGAATAAAACGTGAAGGTGGAATAATGAGGTAAACGGTGAAGGTGCCGAAGCTGCGAAAACGAAATGGCGATAGCCGGGAGAACGAAACAGATGCATCGTCAAGAATCCGAGTGTTTAACGGAAAACGGAAAGAATTTGTAAGCCAGCAGCAGCAGCTCGGCGTATGCGTGCGTGCTAGCTTGTGCGTACAAAAGTGGAGTATTTGGTTGTGTGCGAATGTGTGTGTGTGTGTGA
>KB663622.1:2701418-2717811 GCA_000349025.1 Anopheles minimus | reverse complement strand
TGTGTGTGTGTGTGTGAGGAGGTGCGGTTCAGACGTGGAGTGGATAAAATAGTCTGTTTTTACTTTTGCTTTTCGTCCCGTCCTGGATGCGTATGTGTGTGTATGTAGTGTATGGTGTATTTCGTTCTCATTCGGCATCTCTTTCCGTCTTTCACGCTTGTGTTGCGTAGAAACTGTGAAAAAATCCAGGGTCTGATCGAAACGAATACAAAGTGAGAATGGAGAGCGAGAAAGGATATATATTACTTGCTAGCTGCTATCTCGCTTTGGCTTGCCACATTTTCATGAACAGTGAGCAGCGTCTCACGAAGTGAGTATGGCAAAAACGAATAAGTGAGCAGTGATTATCCCGGTGACAGGAGCAAATTCTTCTGTCCTGTGAATATTACCAACCCGGTTGACATAATGGTTTGGAGGATATTGGAAAACAAGTTCGTGAAGCACTTTTTATGGCCTGCTAGAGCCGGTAAATTGCATTAGCGGTTCTAATTGATATGAATGTGTACAAATCCTCTCGCCTTTGTTTTTGACGTTTGCAACCGGTCAGTTTTGAGATATTTCGTGGCAAGTGTCGGCATTTGAGAACACACTTTTGCATCAGTCAGATGATTTCCAGTGTAAAAGATGTACTAGACGTTGCTGGTTGAACGACAGTAAACGAAAGAAGACGAAACAGTGGTGTACTGCAGCAACAAGCCCAACGGAACAGAAAAGGCTAAGAAGGTGAAGGAATGAATTTATGATAGGTTTTCTTTGCTGTGTTGAACCGAGATAGTTCTTGATGTTGTCTGTGTGCTACGTCTTTTCTCTGACGCCTCAGGATTCCGCATTCTCCAACCCATCCCGCACTCGCAACCGTCTCTACCACCCGTGTGTTTTTGCCTGCCTGGTGTATGATGATTGTTCGTCTCGAGAGGAGTTTCTTTTTTTTCCACCCGAATGCGCGCGTGAAGGCTTCGCCTCGAACGCGTGCGGTGGCAGCCTCATGTGAAATGGGTTGGAGACTTTTAAAACGGCGTTGCCGAAGTAGCCACAGATGAGGGAGGGTGGAGGAATGTGTAAAGGGGCGAATATATCATGCACAAGTGTGGAGCGTGCGTGTGTGCGCGCGGGAAGGGACACGACATCGCGTGTAGCCACGAAACGACGAACCGGTTCGTCTCTTTCGGTTAGTGGTTTATTCGCGGTTGCTATCGTTTGGGGCCCGCATTTTCTCTCATTCTTTCCCCTTGCCATAGCGTCCTGTCCTGTTCTTACGCTTGCTTCCCACTATCAGTGAACGCAGCGATGGTGTTGTCCTCACCCAAAATCGTCCTCGGCTGGAGGATAGGCACTAAGCGCTCACACACACACTCGCATATGGGCTGTCGTTTTTTTGCTATGCGTCACAAAGTACCGTAGGCGCGACGGTGGAATGCAGGCAACACAACCACCGGAAACTCCTACGAGAAACTCCGGTCGTAACGAAAGGGAGATCGTCAGGATTCACCGGTTTGGCGTGTTAAGTTTGTTTGGGTTTGTGTAACTATTACGTCCATTATAGTGCAAATGGTTATCTGTGGAATGAAAGTGTATTCTTCAAAACGTCACCGGATCTGACACCATCAAAACCCCCTCCAAGGTACAGCTCCTTGATCTAGGTTGAATCCGATGCAATTTCGCCACAGGACGTCCTACTGTAAAGCGAAAAAAGTGGCTTTCAAATGGCAAACTTTCGTAAAATACGTCATACAGCCGTACGCGGTGTCCAACAAGTTCGCGCGCGCATGCTTCGATCAGACAACTGTATCCAAACAAGAGAAGCGGCATCAAAAGCTATCGAGGCGATTGTAGGGGTTTGTGATGATGTAGTAGCACACATAATTTGCTAGTTACACTCCCCCACAGTCCGTTAACGTCATGGTCGCGAATATTTGTCCGAGAAAATCGTGGTTTCACTGTCAGCCGTATCGAGAAATGGTAGCAAGATAATGAAATAGACTGCAGGTGTGTGTGTGTGTGCGTGCGTATGATGGCAACGAAAACAATTGTTGACAGGTGGATTGTTTGGCGAATGTACGGGGTGAATTGTCGTGTGGGAATGTCGATGCGGCGGTCTTGTAGGTGTGGAAGAGTGTTCATTAGTGTCAGTGTTCGATTTGTTATTTTGTTTGGAAAAGCCACCCATGGAAAACAAGTGAAAATCTCGTACCCGCGGTAGCACGCACACCACGCACAAACGAATATTTGCAGTTGCCTGCCACAGTGTGGTGCGAAAGTGTATTGGATCAGCTATACATGCATGTATTTCCGACCGTTGTGTGCGTGCCGTGTAGTGAAGAGCGATTTTTTCCCGTCTGTTCCTCGCAATTGCTCGAGACGTTTTTAACTCAGCAGAAGGATGTGCGCAAAGATTCCCGTAGCAGTGTTGCCATTATGGGAAATTTTATGTTTTGAGACGGTAGAGAAAAATACCAATGGTTGTGTGAGGATATGCTCCGTTACGGGAACCATAAGTGCGTGTGGTTTTCTTTGTATTTAGAATCGATTTTAAATCTTTTCTCTTTCATATAGATTCGTTTTACGTGGAAACTAGTAGCGTAATGTCGTGATAGTAATATGTTTGTTATTGCTTAGTGCTGTGCATATAAATGTCGTAGTGCCACAATCGTTCAATATTGTACAAACATAAAAAAATGTACTGATCGTCGTGTTATATGTGCCTAAACGTATGGTGTTTTTCGTCATATTCAGAGCAAAACGCGTTTTCAACTGTTTAGTTACTGTGAAGGTGTAAAAAAAGCCCGAAACGATGCAAGAAAAAGTGCTCCATTTAATGTGAAACATCCATAGAAATCGCATGTAGTGGAAATAGTATAGTGACACAGCGTAGTGAGTCTATCGCAGTAAGCGACGACGGAAGCCTTCGCATGCAAGAAGACGTTTCCGCGTCTTTCCGGTGATTCCATCATCTCTTAGATGGTCACCTGTACGAGCAACAGTCGTCAGCTGCACAACAGCCACACAATATGAGCCGAATTCCATCAACATCATCATCATCATTATTGCGTTTTGAATCAGGTAATGAGCGTTTTTATTCATTTTGATTAACTTATGCTTTTATCGTGTCTTTCCAGTTGCTTGAACTCTGCGTTGTCAGCATTTGAAAACATGGCAAATTTGAATACAAATCAAACATTTGTTAGAAAATTGAGTAAAACGAGAGAATGGCGTACGTATACATTGGTTCATTTCGCGAGGGAAAATAAAGAAAATTGAACCATGAAATCCATAACTTTCGATCGACTTATCGATCATCGATTGATAACAAACGTCATGATTGTTATGGAACTTTTTTCATGTTTAAATTGTCATAAAGATTTCAATTAGTTCGTACCCTTTGGACAGACTCTCAAAATATTAAATATTTAAAAATTTAATTGTTTCTCGTTAGAACATGGCATAGCATTCAGAACAAAACGTAGCTCGGTAAAGCCATTTCATTTCTTGACTGTTTTGTATTTCAAACAATATAAAACTTTAAATTATAAGCTCCAAATTGAAACTCAAATGTTGGTTGAGTGTACATTTGTACACCTGATCGCTTCAAGCGTTTATTGGCCGTCAACGGATAAATGGGGATTCTGTTCTGGCTTTTAGCAAAATTCGTTTACGACAATTAGTTTCATTAAGTATAGTGGAACACGATTTTGTTTGCTTACATTGTCATGAATGTTTACCCAAAACTGATGCTTAATATGTTCAAGGTGGTCTGGCTAATAATGAAATCACTCGAGAAAAAGACTAATCACGCTAATAACGAATCGATGAAGTGCAAATTAAGTTGATAATTAGTATTGTGAGGATAGTAGTGAGGAACGAAGCATCAAAGTTTGTTGATGTAATCCATAATAATCAACATGATATAGTCATTGTGTACATTATTTTCAATGCGTAATATTTTTTCTTCCAATCTGTAGTAACATATCTACTAAAATTAGCGACAGTAAATATTGTTTCTTCCCAATTCACTCGTCGACGGATCATTTTTCTATTGAAGTTTATTGTTTTACTTTTTCTCTACAGGAAATATCGTCTTCATCTGGCAAACCTCTGTACTGCATTCATTGCTGTTGGCTTCGTAAACCGGCAGCAGCATCCCTGATAAAGTAGTTGCACAACCCTAAGCAAAAGTTCATCTTCCGGTTGGATCTACATCCTTCCAAGTACTCAACGATTCCCGTATCTGCACCCACGCTGCCGGTTTACAGGGGACCTGCATATGAATTGCAATCGTTTCACATTGCTCATGTCCATCGCATCATTCACACCAGTACAAAAACATGAGGATAAGGTGTTGCGTTTGCGTGCTGAATGAATAGTATGGTAGAAGACGCGCAAACATCAACACTCACCGACATAGACAGATATATACATTCCAATGTTTCCTGGCAACGCCATAAAATAGAAAAGGGCGACAACAAAGCAAAGACTTGCACACGATCCTGCATCTCACTGCACCCTGTTCTTGTTGCTTTCGTCCTGACGAACCACGCAAGCCCGCTACGTTTCTGAATGGAATAAAGGATTATGCGTTTACGTAATAGAAACCCTATCGCCAAATGAACACATTTACAAATTGGCATTAATCATAAGAATATAGTGGTGCACACTAATGCCTGCGTGCAGAGGAATCCACTTGAGTGCCTAAAACCGTTGTGAGACATGGCCTAACGCAATAAGGGCCAAACAAAAGTAATGAAATTGGCATGCAGAACGAAGATTTATTGCCTTATGTCAAATGTGACATATACTCATCTCGGGATACGTCGCGGCGCTGAGAACGGAAAAATACTTGTATCTAAAGCTAGCAGGTGTAGAGCTAGTACAAGCGAGAGAGAGTAGAAAAGAGAGAAAGAGAGAGAAATCTGAGACTAGATTAAAAAGTCAAGCGCCAACACTAATACGATCTCGATTGTAACAAGCTTTTGGAAAAGTTTCATAGTCGCTACTGGGTTTACATTGAAATTGTTAAAGGTCTGTACGCTGGACGTCATTGTGTTGTCATTTTAGTTGGACAGAAATGAAGACTAAACACAACGGCACTAGTAGCAGCAAGTCTCCCCTAATGGCATATAAATGTTGGTGTATTGGCCACATGTACAATCAACCACGTGCCGTCACAGCGCTGTAGAAGGGGCCGCAAAGTGAACGAGCAATCGTGTCCTTCCGGTCGATCGAACTGCGTGCGCATACTTGTGTGCCGCATGTGACGCCATGTACGTTATCAACCCAGCGCCGGCATCGCAGGACCTTCAGCCCACCGCCAGCAGCTACGTGACAGCAGCGCACCATCCGGGAAGCCCCGAATCAATTGAACTAGAACAGCAGCAGCACAAAGAAATTCTGAGCCAAATACTGACAAAATGCAATGCCGACATGTCGGAGCAGGTGGCCAACTTTAGCTGCCCTGACGAGAAGATTCCGCATCAATCGACTGCGACAGTAGTTAAGGAAGGTACAGAGCCATCCAGTTCACCTACATCGGCACGACCATCAATCTCATCACCGTGTGCCGAAGCAGAAAAGCAAACCTTAGAGCCCAGTCAGTTGTCGAAAGAAACAAGCAGTGCACCTGTAGGAGAGGACGATATTGGACGGCATGGTACGGATGCTGAAGTTCGGTCACCTCCTCCCACAGTAAAAAGGAGCACATCGCCCGACAGTTCGCCACTATCTACGGCAAGCTCTTCCAATGCGGCTTCTCTCTCTCCAGCGTCGTCCGAAGGGCCGACGAAACTACAACCGAAGTCGGAACCATTGCCTGAAACATTAGCACCCGCGTCCAACTTTGCCAGCGTAGTGCACCCGAAAGAGCGAGCCCTCAAGTCGATTGCGGCAGCAGCACCTTCAAATGAACGGACCAACACGACAAATGGCGGCAGCATTACGGGGAAATCATCCACTAAATATGCCGGAACAGGGCGTACCATGTTGAATGGCACGACCAGTTTTCCCCCTGGTACACCGGCCAACATCGGCGCGGGCACGGCATCTGGCGGGAGGTTGCAATTTTTCAAAGGTAAGTCAGAATTATTAGCCGACGTTCCAGAAGCATAGTTGTTTTGTATGAAATTATTTTTAATAATTGAAAAGAGAAACTTGAGAAAATAGTATTAACTATTTAATTATTACCGGCCTAGCCGTATTACTTATAACTAAGGGTTACTAAGATTGGAGAACATTTCCTTGTATAAATCGTGAAAGGTCATCTTATCCTGGAGAAAACGGGAAGATTTTCTTACTTTATTTATGAGCAACTAATTGTCCCAACGAACTTTGTTCCGTCCAATATTTATTTATCGTATCCAATTACCTAAAAATAAATATAGAATATGATGAATTGAAGTTCAGTTTATTAGAGGACACGTTAAATAGTAGCGAATCTAACAGAAAGTGAAGTATGCGACCACCAACCACCAAGGACCCTGTCTGACCCTGAAAAGTCGTGTAACCTCTCCTACTCCCCACCTCTTCCAGTCCCGTTGTCGCCGTTGAATGTAACGTGGCTGTGGTGGGATGTTTTATTAAAAAGTGAGGGAGTTTTGCATAACCATTAACATCTGCACCTTTCCATATTTTCGTGGTACCTTTCGTGGTATAGTACAACTTTCGGTTGCTGGCCACCTTTTGGCTTCCGTGACTTGGATTTACCAGCAACAGAATAGCTGTGTACGGGGGAGAACGATCCGTGTGGGATTCGATCCCCGGTTCTGCCGAGAGCAGAATCATTATTTTCTAATAATGCTTTCCTAATCGAGTCTCACAGTCAGTTTCTCTCCAAATTTACAAAGAAATCAAAAACATTTGTTTCCTGCGTTGTAGTTTTCTTACCACATAAGTCCCTGATAAAATGCCTTATGTAATTGTGAATGGAAATTCCTCTTAAGGTAACGTGTTCCATACGTGCAAGAGACCACATTTCAGTGGACCTCGGAACCACGACCAATGAAAGACGTGTTAATCTTTTATAAATTTAACAAAATCATTATACGACAGGCAGTATAATGCCAAAGTACGGACGGTTGATAACAGGTGTGATCCATCAGATTGCGCGACGTCCTCTCCAGCAGGCGTCATTCGGGAGGATGGGCCAAAAATTGTAAAATCATTGATTGGCGATCGAGCCGCAGTTATCGCATTGAGCCTTCTTCCCTATAGTCTCCGCTTATCGCAGTTGATTTGTGGGTTCTTCGGTCGTCTAAAAATAGATTTCTTTTATTCGCGCGACCCCCAAACTTCCTCCGTTATCACGATGGATCACTAGCGCTTTGCCCTTCGGTTCCTCATGAATTATGCTCCGGTTTCCCACCTTCTTCTGGGGTTTCAAGTGGTTTACTGCTAGTGATTTTCTTTGACGTTCGGATATTAATGGACCGGCTGTAAAAGTGACACGCATTTCAATGCCTTGATAATACCTTCTGTGTGGGGATTTCTGTACCAATCGAAATTAGTCACCGCTTATCTAGGGTTAGATTTGAGCTGATCCACGTATTGCTGAACGCTTGACGCGTGTGTGTAGTATGTCGCATCAGCGAAATAGTACGACTGTAAACGAATTCCTTGAGCAATTCGTGCTTATACTATTTGAAGTCTTCGCTTTCACTGATTAATTATTTAGCCACCATTACTGTAAGTGATTCATGAGTTGATGTCTTTTCATCATTGTTTTGTTTCAGATCATAGATATCTGAAACTAGTTTTTGTTGTATGCGTTTTGACGTCTTTTCCGATGCCTTCCATACAAACTATCTGTTGGCTGTGAAGTGAAGATTATTTACCAAATTATGAAATCGATTTCATTCAGGTTTGGCCATTTTTCCCAGATGTTATTAATGCGAACAATGTTTCAATTTGTGTGTATTGCAAATAATAATTTATTTTTAAATGAATAAGAAAACATTGTATTTGTTCAGCTATTTTTATTGAATTTCTTGAAGAAATTAAATTGTCGTTTACCTTGACAGCCGATGGAAAGATTCGAATAGAGTGATATGAAATCTGCTGCATGATACAATCCGGTTTCTATTTTCCGCTCAATATTTGCTCGAATGTTTGACAGATGGCGAATTAAGGATTAAACATTCTAATTAGTATCATAGATCCCATAGTATGTTATAATTTGATTGAATTTTTTACGATTTTGTCTGACGGTGGAATCGTCAAACATTTGCCAAATAGGCATCAATTTTGTTGCTAACGTACGGTGGACTTTCCATCCTATGTGTTTGGTTTTAATTTGACACTATCTCCGTAGCCAATTGCCATTCAACGCTGGACGTGTACCTTGTGCGTCACGATTACGTACGACCACACCTCCGGCCACCGCTTGATAAGGTTAACGTAGTGATACGTGTACCACACATGAACCGTTCAATCCTCAGGACCGCGATCTAGCTGTTTTCGCTGGAGGCTGGTTCTTCCAAGGCGATAAGCAGCCTGGCTGACGACGTTTGGTACCAGTTTGCGGCGAGATCTGCACACATTCCGCCCTTTACTTGTTTAAGCCTTGGGACTCTTATCTACAAATCGTTTAAATTGTAGTGGACAAGAAGGTGCAAGGATTCGACAGTTCCTTATGTTCTTTCTGTTTCTTGGCACATCGGGAGATGTGAAGTTTGTTTTGTTTTTGAAATTGGATTATTATCTGCACATTTGTTTGGCTCTTTCTACCTCACTTACACCATTTTACGACAAGGCAAGTTGAAAGTCCAGTCGTCGTAATAAAACGCACAAGCTGCGTTAATTTACGGTGCGCGTTTCAATTGGCGTACTTGCATTCACATCAGTACCTTGGCAGGAGGCACAGAACGTTGGTGGTTTGTGGACTATCGTTAATTTCAAGCACCAATGAGGATGATGACGACTTAGTTGTAATGCTCCAATATTCTAGTTCAACATGTGATAGAGCGCAAGCTTCTATAGATTTTTGTGAATTGAAAAGTTTGGGGAACAGATTCACTCATTCTTCATGTGCATGTAAGAAAAAAACATAAGAACCTGTCTTCATTATAATTGAATGGCATTTCGATTTCACAACAACAACAAATATATGCGTATCTGAATTATCTTTTTGAATTGCGAAGTTCTTGCAACATTACCATCCGCATCGTACACGAGTCGGTTCATGGAGTCGCAGACGGTTTTCGACGTCTGCGACTCCAGTTCGCCGCCTTAGCCATTTGGATCACTTAGTGAGTTCGCGTAGGTGGACCGGACAATGTGCACTTATTGTATTCGCTTGGCTCATAATATACGCCACAATGGAATTAATTTGTTTCGCTATCGTTCGCTCCCCGGCGAGAGCAGTTGAGTTTAATTTATAAAACGAAATAAAAAAAGCGTTGAAATAGAATCAAATCAGCAAAAACAAGCGGTTCTAGTTAATTAATGTGACGGTGACGTTTTAAACTCTGAATTGAATGATAAATATAGATAAACTTGTGTGATTGTGTAGTTTTCAAGGGGGGAAATGTCATATCGTTACCGAAATTTATATTTCTAGTGATATGAAACATTTACAAGTTCTGAGAAATGAGGTTTATTATACTTTTTACTAGTTTTTTTGGAAAGCGTTTTGAAGTTCGTTCCTACTTAAGTAATCATAAACCCTGATGGTATTTTTTCATACATTGCATCGCAAATCCCATTGGAAGATGACACATTTTCAATAAACTACTATATGTAGCTCGTAAATTAAAAATCATACATCATGGACAGAACGTCCCAGAATGTTTGTTCATATTAGTTTTCAAATTGTATCCACCTTCCTTAGTTATTTTCAATCATGTTCCTATGAATAGTATATTCAAAATTTCTGCTTTCATTTTTGTTTGAAACCTGAGGACATTTGAGGATATTTTGTCATTGGCTTGAACTATTTAACAAATTGTAACAATACAGTTGTGTGTCGTTTTTGTACTCCCACTAATATCCCAAATTGAATACCCACGATAGAAATCAACACGGGTCTCCTGCCGTATGCACAGTCCCGAGAACGTTTACCCCGGTCGAATCTGTTTCGGGGTGGTATTATGCAGTTCCCTCGTGGCCATGTCGTCCCCGGTTGGTATCGTTGGTGGAGGTTGTGAAGCGTAACGGAAGTGATGGGTAGAGCTACACTGGAGGGGCAACGAGGCCGTGCGGAACAATGGGCACATAAGTTAGGCGCAAGGGGCTTCCTGGCTCACGAAGCAAGAACAATATACCATGGGAGAATATTAGTATGCGTGAGAGAATTAAAACGTGTTGCCGCGGTCAAGCATACGAATTTTCCTCCTTTTACCTATTTTAATGGTCTAGCCCCTGACTACCTGAAGATACAGAGCTTGATGTTCAGTTTTGCTCCACCAATAGGAATAACAATTCTCCAACGGAGGTGCTCTCAGTCTCAAGATTTCTGATGTGTTCCAAACGAGAAGTGTTTGGAAGTAGGGAAGAGGTAACTCCAGGGAAAGCTTCTTAAGACAGGGTAGGGCAAGAGTGGTTACTGAAAAATAGAACATAAGGCACACAATACCTGCAACTTATGATGTGGGGAAAACAATAGAATTAAGGTTTTCCGGTAGGAGGGCATGGTTTCATTGTGCGACTCGAATAATTTTTCAACGGTTGATTCCAACCGTGTCGTTTTTGCACTGTAATACGAAATAAAATAAAGAAACTGGTATATTCAGCCAATAGTTGCAGCATGCATTCTAGTTCAGTATCCTAAAGCACGTGAAATTTTATTAATAAGTTTTGTGAAGAAGTTATGCATAAAGCCGCTTATGGAAAAAAACGTGTCAGATGTTCACGATTTTCGTCTGGTTAGATGTTTCGAAGTTCCCGTCAGCGGATACACTTTTCCTCAATCTGACTCACGGGTGTCAAAAGGTGAAAGTACCTTGCATGGTTTCGGAGAAGAAAGCTTTGAAGCGTAGTTGAAGGAAAAACTAGAAAAACCGATCATGCAGCCAATCCTAATTATGCTGTTAAACGGCGTCGTGAGGCATCGGCGCGAAAGTGCGTATAATCGTCGAAACGTGTCACTTTGGCAATCATTGCTTTGACAATCGGCATCGAGGAATGTTTAGCAGCCATTATGATAATTCAATTTAACAACATAATTAGCGTCAATTGGTGCGCGTCCGTGTTTTATGAAGCTGTGTAGCTGGTACACCATTTTTTTAGTGAAGGTGGAAACACCGGTGAAAGGGGTTAGGTTAAAGAAAAGCGCCCTTGGTGACTAAAAAAAAAGATTACATACATATTCATTTTTCTATCGCGTAAGCAGTACTTAAGTCAATCGTTAATACTAATTTTACTTATTTATTTCCGTTTGACGCAAATCGCAAATGACTGTTTGAAAAGTGACATTTTAAACGTAAAAACCGATGGAGGCAGGTTGGAGCATGAAAGTTTTTTTTTATTCATCAATGACGGCCAGGCCGTATTGCTTATAATTATTATCTTACATCTAAACTTCATGTAATATGCAATTCACATTGATTGGGAGACATTTCCTTCTCCGAACTCCGAAAGGGCATCTTATCTCGGGTGTACAGATAATAAAAGTTAATAAATAATAAAATTTTTAATCAGAGTAAAATAAATGTTTGTAGGGTTTCATATATTTTGTGCATTCTTTTGTGAACCATATAAAAGAACCAACAATGTACAATAAAGCTTTGATAACCTCTTTGCGTTTCAACTCACTCATTGGGTTATTCTTTGGCGTAACGACTTACTCGTGCATGTTTGCCATATCTGGCTTATTAGACTTATTGATACTACGTAGTTGGATAGTCCAGTCCTTACTACGGTGTAACTGTCCGGATGGGATTTCACCATAGCGATTCGCTAATCGGCTCAGAGTGGTTGATTTGAAACGCAAAAGAATGAGTCGTCGCCATTTGGCAAGATTGAGTGAGTTGAAAAGTGAATTAGTATTGAAAAGAGTTATCAAAACTCTTCATGCAAAGATGAATCTATATTCATTCATTCTAAAGAGCCTCACTTACTAGAAAGTAGCTAGTTAGGAATGGATGCGATTGTTGTTGAAATAACATTGAACCTTATTCACCTTATTATAATAAATTCGCTGTAATGGGATTGTCTCAAGTGTATCAATAACGAATGGTAAAGAGATAAACTAGGAAAAGTATTCAAAAGAAATAATACCCCAATGTTTTGATAGTAATGCTTGTTTTCTCCTGACGCTCTTTCGTTAAGGAAAGGAAAGAAGTGTTGGAAAAGGTTGTTGGCAGTAGTTAATCTGGCTAGTGTGGTACCATGCGGCCGCTTGCACCCGATTGATTGTGTAAAGAAAAACTTCTCTTAACCAAAGTTCAACGAGAAGAAACAAAAGGTGAAGAAAGGTGGTAGCGCAAAATGTAGCCACAAGCGCGAACGCGCACGCGTGCGCATCCAATCACTAATGTCCACAATCTGCCTTGGTTTTGTTTGTTGCACCTCATCCGGATCCCCATGCCCCTAGTGTACTTTCGTTTGAAGACATTTGGATGATTGAAGAAACGTGGAAAGAAAACGGTGAAAAATGAAGGAAATAGCCCGCGAGCTTTGCTTGCAAACATATCCGCTTCGGGCGTTATTGAATAGAAGACAGACACTACGGCAGTGAAGGTACACCGCCGATGACGACGACGACACGGAAAAAAACCTAGAGAAGCAAGTGGTTCGTTCCACAAAACAAAACAAAAAAATGGGTGCACCGCACAATAACCCTCTGCTAGTAGTTTAGCTGAGCATAACTACCTCTGTTCCCCTTTACCCTGATGGTGTGATCCACATTACCACATTACCTTCCTGGAGGACGCCAGATAAACGCGATACTTTGGTGCTTCTTTTACGAGGATCGCAAAAGATAAAAAGAAGGGAAAGAGAAAAGGTTGATCAAAAAGAAAGAAAGAGGTAGAGTGTGTGAGCGTGTGTGTGAGTAAGAGAGAGGGGATGAGAAGGGAGGTTAGCGTACTCGAAAGAAAAGAAATATGGGGAGCTGTCTAAAGTAGGCTTCGCTGAAAAGAAGAAAAAAAACATTGCTTGCTGTGTTCCAGGGAAGTTATGCTATTGGGGAAGAAATGATTCGATAAAACAGAGGGAGAGTGAGAGAGAGATAAAGTGCACGACAAAGAGAAAAGAGTTGGAGATGGATATTCAGCTGATGACAGGCGCAAGATTAAGATGAAGATTGTTTGTAAAGGGGTTTAAGAAGAAGTAAGGCGAGGGGAAGATTAGAAATGGGCAAAGGTAGGAAGGTGGAAAGGTAGAAGAAACAGGAAGGGAGCAAGGAGGAACGAAATTGGGCTCGTGCTACATTCCACTCTACACCCCCCACGCCACACTTTATTATCCCAATACCTCACCGCGTTGGTCGTTCGTTCGCCCGCTCGCTCTTTCTTTCTTGCTGTAGCTGGTGCAGTGATCGAGCTGCTCATTCCTTTTAGCACAACATGGAATTGAACGGCGTCTTGGAGACGTGTTGCTTGTGTGTGTGTGTGTATTTTTTCTTAATTTATTTGCCCGTCCACTCTACTGCAGTCGTTTCTTCACGATTTGTGTGTGTGTGTTTTTTTTCTTCACTTGCGTGGATTTGAAATGATGAATAACAGAGAAAGCCGTAGCGCGAATGAGAAAGCAAATGTGTGGCACGCGCTGCATGACACAGAGACTCGCACACCCGGATCCGGAGCGAGCAAATACAAGCCGTCGTGGCTCGTGCCAAAGCCAAAGATCGCAAGATCTTCAAGGTAGTGTTGCTCCAGAGGAAAGGGGTAGGCAGTCAATCGCTTGGCTACTACCTTTTACCCTTTTCCCTCGGTGGCTTGTGTAAGCTTCTCTCCGCTTACTCTATTCACTGCATACGTGTATTTCTTCTTGGCTTCTTAGCCACTTTCGTAGGCTCCAAGCGCTGTGTGTGTGTGTGTATGTGGAGAGCTCGAATCAATGACATCTTGGGATGTTGAAGCCGCTAGCAGCATCTGATGTTGTGGCTTGGGGCTTCCAGGTCCAGGGGTTACTTTCCATCTCTTGCGATCAGCCTGCGATCGATGGGAGAAGAAGCAAAACAAAACACACCTTCCGAATAAGGCGCATATGCGCCCCATTTTTCAGCCACTTTATCGTACCGAACCTCTTCTTCGAGGAAAGTAACAGAACGGTCGGTCGGGGCTGCATGATAAACTGTTGTCAGCTGGCTTTGTTAACCGGTGGAAAATAAGGCAATGAAAATGTGATAAAAATCTGCCAATCTGTCAGCCAAACGGAGCTTTTTCGAGTAATGCTTTAAATTAATTGGAGAATTTCACTTCAGCGTTCGTTTGCATGTTAATTCGTATCTTGTTTTTCTTTTGTTTAGGATTGAAAATATCATATACTACGTTGAATACCTATTTTATATTATACTTTTTGGGAAGTTTCTCAATAATTTCTTAGCAAAAGTAGCATTAATCAAATATTTGATCTTTTGATGAGCAAATTTTTGAGTGAAGAGCCTAGATAAGCTGTACCAGTTGTATTAAATTATTTAAAATTAAAGCTTTACAAATAATTAGCAAAATGGCGATTTGAATTGGTAATATACTTGACTCATTTGTTATGTTCCAATGGAAAAAGAAGGGTTGCGACAGACATTGCCAGTGTGCGAACTTCGCTTTGGGGCACCTTAGGTCCAACAGGTGTGCTAAAGCAATAAAAGCGAAACGAAAGAAGTGCTTTTAACTTTTTGTTTCCAAAGCATAGCTAGCAATGAAGGGATGGGAGCACAAAGCAGCAAAAGGTGTAACCCACAACAACAACAGCCGTCATGGTAGTTGCCTGGAAAACGCTCCAATGAGGATTGAGTGTTGAACGAATTGAAAAAAAAATGTGTGCTGCCGTGAGCTTCGGTAGGGCTCCTTTAAAATTGGTTCAAAGCAGCATACTACAGTATGCTCCGCTCTAAACCTGCGCGGCCAGAAAATCTGTGTGTGAAAAGGAAAGGCAGAGATAGTTAAGGGAATATACGTGTTGCGGGGGCAAAGGATTGAGAAAGGAATAGGGAGTAACAGCAAAACATAATCAAGAGCACCAACAAACAAGGGCCGCCGCAACAGTATAGAAACAGAAGACACAACAAAAATCATCCATGATTGTTGGGGCACGAGCGAAAAATGTTTCGGTTCGTAGAACACACTTCTGTCGGTGGCGTGTGCGCGCGCCAACTTGGAGAAAATTGTCCGACCCTTCGCCTTGCGATGATTGCGTGTTTTGTTACCTTTTTTTTGGTTTTGTACTCGCCCGCTCCCCTTACTTATGCTTGCACCCCCCCCCCCCCCCCCATTTAATGTTGTTTTTGTGAGATGGAATATGTAAGTTATTTGTAAGAAAATTGAACTCTGTGGAGTGTTGCATTTCCATCAGCCTCATTCTCAGTATAGCAGAACGTGACGAATATTTTTAAATTTGGACACCACAAATAAGTTTGAAGTACATATTACTATTTTATAAACAAAATGCTAATGTTAAGCCTTCATATCTCCTCGGTATCATTCAGTATGGAGTCTTGTCTGGGGCGACATTTTCAGGGAGAGCAGGTCATGCTCTGAATAAATAACTAACTTTTACTGTTCACAATTGAATTCAATGGCAGCATCGTGGTTAAATGAGTCGGTGAACTACTGGAGGAAGGGTATTTACATCAGTTATCTTTTGTATGTCACTACAAAAGTCCTAGGAGTTATGAGCTTTCTGGCTTCCTTGGCTTGTATTCACCCGCAACAAAACGGTCAAACGGTCTGGAATGTATTTTGGATCGGTCCTGTCGTGTGAGAGACTGGTGCGCTACACCCTACCATTGGGACGCTTCAGTTTCCATCAGTTAAACTACAAATATAAGTTAGACAGTTAAAACCCTTTGGTTCTTGCAAATCTCCGTTGTTTGGTTCTCTTATCCATTCGTTGCGCTTTTCCCAAGTAGAAATTGCCTGTTTCGCTCCTTAGTGGCTCCAGTACGTCGATTAGACTGTTGTTTGTTTGTTTGTTTTGAAGTAGGTTGAAATTGAATCTGTGATCGATAGAAAAAGAAAACAAAACCGTGTAGTTGCAGAAAAGCACGGCGGATCGTCATCTTTAGCGATCCCGTGCTGGAGGACTGCCCCAACAGATTTGCGATTGGATCATGTCGAATGTTTCGCGTGCTTTACGCGTCGTGGACAGCAATAGACGTACATCAGAAGACTATAGTAAATGTTATGCATATGCATGTATATAATTGTTTCTCCGGTCGGCGTTGCATAGAAGATTACGGAAGACATTTCTTTCTCAAATACGATCAGCTCGTTCTTCATGTCATGCTTGTAGGAATAGCGTTTTTTTT
>KB663622.1:2604796-2701083 GCA_000349025.1 Anopheles minimus | reverse complement strand
TTTTGCGTATTGCTTGTAAATAGAATTTATACCTCAACTTAATCTAAATTGCAATTCACATTGGTTTGGAGACATTTTCGTGAAACTGTGTTATGGTTCTCCAAACTAAAAACACCTGGAAATGAGAAAAAAAAAATTGCAATGGGTTTGGATTTCGCCTACGGGTTCAAGCACACCAGGAATACGCAAAAAACGAGCTAGATTTCGACAGGGTGGAAGAGGAAAAAAGCTAATAAAAAAGTGGCCTGCCATCTGTCGCTGCGTATCCCTTGTTTTTGTCGTGTGCCATAGTGAAAAACACGACAGAGATAGATAGCGTTGGAAGAGTGAGCGCATATCCCTACAGAGCAGTGAAAAAAGAGAGCATACGAAGGATGTAGAAAATAACCCCTCGCTGAACAACGCACCGTACCATATCGTTATACTGCGTGCACACTAGTGTGAGAAGGCAAGAGATCGCGTGCTGCAAAAAAGGGGTGCTTGAAAAGGACACCCTAAAATGTACGTCCAGAAACAGACCCCCGCGGTACCGGAAATGCTGGGGAAAATGTTCTGAAAAACGTCTTCCTATGTACCGGTGGGTGAAACGAAAACGAGGAAACGAAAGGAAGATGTGTAGGTTTTGGTTCTGCTTTTTTCTGCTTCTTCTTCACTCTTTTCGTTGACGACGGGTACAACACTCCCTACGCATTTTCCATAGTAGGCGCGTGCTGATGTTTGATGGATATGTGAATATGGGAGTGTACGTGTGTGTGCGCCCAAATGCATAAAAAGGGAAGTACATATCGGGAGGGTGTTGTGCGCTTAGTAGGTGGGAAATATGTTGGGAAATTGGGGTGAAAGCGAGACGGAAGAGCATGCACCGGCAGCGGGTGTGAAAGAGTGCAAAAGGGACGAAACTGGGATGCGTACAAAGTTGATGTAGTGTGCAGCGGAATTAGATAAATATTGTTCGCAAAACTTCTTTCTCAAATTTCGAATAATTCATCATTTTAATAAGCACCTTCTGCCGAACAGCCGTATTGATAAACTCTAGGTTTATTGAATCCATATTTTGTCGAAATTCTAACCGTGGCTCTAACCAAATGAGGACAAAACACGCTTTATCAACGATATGCGGTTAAAGGGCAGGTCGTGGTCGCCCATGTTCACAGCCTGCATATTGGTAAAGGAGAAAAAAGAGGAAACCAAATGCAGTAATGAGTTAAGAGAATGAGATAGAAGAGCTGTTTGTGTAGGGAGCAAAGTGTGCCGGGAATGCAAGGTGATAATGGTGAGGAAACGCGTGTGGGTGTGTGTCGTAATGATTGTGACACGCGCGCGCGTATGGCGTTTGGACTCTGGAGGTTACCTTGGTTTGTTAAAGACGAGGACCGGGTGGCAAACACATAAAATGAGAATAAAGTGTGCGTGTTTATTTGTGTGTGTGTGTGTGTGTGTGTGTGTGTGTGTGTGTGTATGTGCGAGTTATGCTGCTTTCAAAGGGGTTGCGTTCAATGGATGCAGGAACCGGTAAGGGGTGGAAGTTCGTAAAAGGCACTAGACCGGTAAGGGCGCACTATGCAGCTTTTCGTGAAGCGTGTCTGTGGAAGAGAACAGCATGTACATGCAAGCACCATTTGTGCGGTACTACTTAAGTCGTAATAGAGAGAAAGCGGAACAGATTTTCTCTGGTGGGCGAAAGAGATGAAATTGAATGGAGGAGTTGACAGTAGCAGCCCCGAGTGAGTGTTGGAGGTGGAGAGGGAAAGTAAAATTATTGTTGATGTTTTCATTACACACGCCTCCCTTTTACAAGGGACGTGTGCTTGCTTTATTGTCTTGTTCCTCATAGCACTATCGAGTCACTCCCCCTCTCCCTTATATGGTTTGGTCTTGTAGGTCTATTTGTCACTCTGCTTCTGTCTGAAACACTTTTGCTTGAACCAGGGATGATATGCTGTGTCTATGAGCATTTGAGTGCAATGTAGGAAGAAATCCTTCAACATAATGATGTCTCCTGTCATATGATTGCAATTATTGCTCACTAGCAGTTAGCTAACCATAAACAGGTGTGTACGAAATGGATAATTAAAGACGGAGAACGGAGGTCGAGCACTTTTGCTGGCATCGCGGGTTGAGAGACACAGTGATTGAGCGGACGATTTCCAAATGATCGTAAAAGATTATTATAATATGAAAATGTCGAATTTATTTACAAAATTTTACACATATTTCCCCAGAATTGAAAACCCTAGAACAGTAGTATAGCAGGGAAATTAAATGCTACAATGCTAAAACATCTATTTTGATTATGCGTGTGCCTCGCCACATGAATAAGGTGGTTTTATTTAAATTTCATAAATGATTAAAATAATGTAAATGCAAAAGTTGTGCAAAACACTGTATTGCTTTTCGGTGAACAGCTGGATTAAATCTAATGCTACTGCACCGCTCTGAGGATTCCCATTCACCATCAACAAGCAAAGTGCACAAGAGGTAGCAGAGCGAGGGCTGCTATGGTAACGGCGTCGCATGGTAGTGTGCGTATGTGTACTCAGGGGATTGTAGTAAAGTCGCACCCGTGCTAGTTTGTGAATGTATAATATGCGGCCTGGTGAGCAGCTCCACTATATCGCCCTTCCCGCGGTTGCTCTTGTGTCAAATGCGGCGTTTCGGTGCTCTTCTCGCAACCGCAAAAGAGCACGTGCGCACAGCTAAAGGCGCTTAGGCACGAGCCAACGTTGCAGCCATGTGCGGCTGGGCTGTTGTGCGTGCGTTGGAAAGAGATTGCAGATTGGAAGATGGGTGAATGAGCAGGCGTGCACAAGACCGAGGAGAGGAGAGAGAGAAAGCGGCATCGTTCCATACCCAGCATACAGCAGCAGTAGACGCGCACGCTCGAAAGCCATCTTGGCACCTCGGTTCCCCTGCGCGCACGACGATGGTAGAAGAGAAAACCGATCTGTTCACCCCGCGTGTAGACTGGCGACTTTTAGCGAATGCTCTGGGTATGCTTTATCTTGTTTCATCGCATCAACGCATACGGTGCTTTCTTCTCCGGTTTCTCTTTCACGCCTCTGCTACTGTTCCGTCTGGCATAACGACAGCGCAGCACCAGTTCCGTTGCAGTTGCTGATGCCGCGAGATGCTCGATCGTTGTCGTCGTTGAGATGAGGTTTCGATGATAATGATGATGATGATGACGGTGGGCAAGCAGATGCTCGTTTCAGCTGTGGTATGTGCAGTGCAGTTAAGCTTTATCCTGTGCGTACTTTTACAGCATGCGAGCGAGCGAACCAGCAAACACAATCAAACCCGAAGGAATCCTATCCTGACGTTACGGATAACGAATAGTTGTTTATACCTACTTTTCACAATTATATAACGGCTAAAATGATCAGTTTTGACTATGACTATGATCAATTATGATCGCAATGTAAGTGGAATTACATGTTTTTGCTAAGCGATTGCCACAATTTTTCCATTTTATTCCATCAAATTATTTTGAAAGGGGAAAATGATCAAATTAAAAACTAATATTCGGGAATAAATGCTCAGTAAGCTTTATGGATATACAATCGATCTAATGTTTGTGGTACTAATAATGAGTCCATTACTTTTGGTTGGAAATTCAATTGAACAAACGACTCTTGCATGTCCGTAGTTTGTCAAACGGTTTTGTTGAAACATTGCCATCTCTAGATCTTGCTCATATCGTTGTAGTTGTGTGTGAAAAAGAGGTTCGTAAAAGTTGGTTGGTCAGTATTATATACTCGCATTTATATTTCGCTGATATAATATGTTTGAATTACTAGCAATACGGCCTGGCCGTCATTGATGAATGAAAAAAAAAAAATGAATTACCATTTTACTGATGTATTTTACTTTGCAACTTTGTCACATATTTGTTCAATCGGGGGCAAAACACCAGCAGCACAGAGGAAATCGTTAAATGATCACATTATTCGTCGTAAAGCTAGCAGACATGAGCGTGAGCTTCGGTGAACCTCCTCCGCACAATGGTGTTCTGTAACCACCGTTCCCATTAACTGGGAGAAATTCGTTGACTGCATTAACCCAATCAAACGCTGCCCGGAATTGTTTGGTCCAGAACACTGGGACCCCACCACGGTTTCGGACTCATTTTAGGCGTGGGCAGATGATGATGATGATGACGATGGTGATGATTATTATATGATTTGATCATCTCCGGCACAGACGCGATAGAGCGCGCATATATCTTGATCGCGAGTGTCTCAAACGTTAGCACAAGTGGCTTTTTACTACTCCTACGATTGATCAACCGAACCGGGAGCATGGTTCTGGCGAACAAACCGTGGCCGGGGGTTGATTGCGTTCAAGCCAAACTACCGGAAGAGTATCTCCCACGAACCTTTTCACTGAGTGTGTGTGTGTGCGTGTGTATATCTACGTGTGTTTTTTTTTAATTTTACGTTTTGGGCATAATAAAACGCATTAGCGGCTCAGATGGGGCCACCATGTTCCTTAATCGACTGGAATGAATTTAAATGAATCCGATCTGAATCGCTACAGCAGCGTCTTTCCCACAGTGGGCTAGAAAGTTATCAGGCAAAGGGTATCACTTACGTCGAATAGCCAACTATTTGCTCAAAGATCGTTTGCTGGTAGTGGATTTTTGAATTACTTATGTATGTACTTATGGTTGAAGTCCCCATTCAACCGTTGTCAGAACGCTTAAAACGATTAGCACCATTCTAGACTTTGCGCTTGAGTGTCAATTTGCCTTATTGATATTATATATTTTATATTGTATTGTTTTGTATGGTATTAGAATTTTATTTTTCTGCCTCGAGGCTACACAAGTTTTACTTAATTACTAAACAGCCTACCCAAACAGCTAACCTAACAACTAACTAATGAACATATGCATATTATTTGAAATATTACTTTGGATGTCTAAATGTTGGGTGGTCGTTTGTTAGTGCTAAGGGGGTTCACAAGGAATATAATATGATGATTTGGACCTTAAGAATAGACAAAATCGTATAAAATAAGTGAAAAACTCCTATCGCCAATTCGAGTCGGTTTGTTTGGATGGAATGGATCTACTGACGGTTAACTTTCGTGAAAACAGACAACACCTGTCTAAAAAACCGTTGGATTTTTTAAGCACGTAAGATAACAGCCGCGATATCAAAAATTCTCCTCATTCTAATGGTATTTGTATGATTTTATATGATATTTTAAGTTATAAAAAACTTGAAGCAATGTAACAAGATTGTCGAGATTGGAAATTAGTAGAATTAAGATATCCAACAACATAATGGTTCAATCATCTATCATAGATCATCGATCTAATTATTGGTGTTCATTATTATCTTCTTAGTGAAATTTTCAGTAGTTTCGTTGAACGACTACTACTGACAAGAGACCTGCAGTTATTACTTTCAATGATGGTGAACAAAAAAAACGGCAATACAACTATCATTTGAACGGTTATTGGTGCGCAACCGAAAGCGGATGGCGCCAGTTCTTTGAGTTGAGCAGTTTTTCTACCATCTTTTGTCGTCAGCGAAATAGCACTGTCTCTCGCTGTAATGATATCTCCCCATTAGCTAAACAATCGCCCAACCTGCACTGTATTCGACACATTGTTCCATAGAAATGGTACCTTTAAGTCGTAATATGGAGGTTGTTGGCAACGTTTATTTCTTCATGCGGATTGTATTGGATTGTTCCATTTGTTTCGCGCTTTCTTGGGGATAAAGCTCTAGTTTTCTTATAGATTTTCGATTGAACTAGATGTGTGTTACTTCAGCCCGGAGCAAACCATTTGGCATTGTTTTGTTGTTGATGGCCGTTTCGCAAGGACAAAACCGCGTCCTACAGTGGGCGCCGGTATATTTGCAAATCTTGACGTTCATGTCTTGTTCGTGCAGCATAGTAGAAAATCGTTTGCATATGGGTGCTAAAGGCGGATGATGTTTTTTCTCCCCACCGAAAAAACAATAATACACGTTCACGCCGTTTGCGCTTGATGGCGGAAAAACAATGGAGAAAGGTGATACACACCGAAGCGGCGTAACAGGAGACATACCTTTTGGGGTTTGTTCATACCTTTCGTTCAAGAACGGAGTAGGCATAGCGCCTTTTACGGTGCGGGAAAACACATTCCTTAATCACACGTGTGCCGTTTTTGTTTACGCTGGTTTCGGTTCGCTGCCGGATGATCGCGTGATGGAACACGGTTAAGATCAGGTGTGATATGGACGGGGTACGCGATTGAGATAGTTGAATTTCATTACAGTGAGATGCTAGGTAAAGTATGTGTATGTATACAGCAAGACAAGCGAAAAAGAGTCATCTACTGGATGGACGTTGCTGGTGGCTATATGCGGTTATGTATGGAGTTGGCAAATTACTGGCATAAAGCTTACACTAAAGATGATGGACAAGTAATGAAAGTTGAAGTTATTAGTTTTTGGTACGCAAGCTTATTTTTCATTTATCCTAAGTTAGTAAAGGTTAAAGGAAATAAATGGTTTTAGTACCATACCAAAGCCTTAAATTTTATTTTTAACGTGAGTCGTCCAACGTATCGAACTGTATTCTCATAGCTAGGATTGACTATCCGACTGCATAAGCCTAGTAATTAGTGATGAAACATGTATTAATATATCTGTTTTCTTTATTATTCATTTTTCAGATGGAAAATTCATCCTGGAACTAGCCCGTGCCCGTGAAGGCGAAAAAACCAGTTGGATATCAGTACCGCGGAAAACATACTGGCCACCGACTGTTTCCTCCACCAGTGCCAACTTTCACAAGCATGAAAGTTCTACTTCTCTCAGCTGTAAGCAACGTTTTGATTTGGCGAATCCAACGTCCAATGACTCTTTTAAATTTATTACATACGTTTGAGGATTGTCGTAAATTCTGTTAAATTGTTTTTTTTTTCTACAAAGAACAATTCATAAAGACTCGTCATACATGCGTGCTACATGTTGTGTAACAGATATTCTGATTTGTTTTCAAAAACATAATTTTATGTTCATTGTCCTTTGTTTGTACAATGTGCTACGATTTTATTTACTAACAATATCATTGATCTCTTTTTCCCTTTCTTCAGTTTCTGATGATAACAGCTCCATCCAATCATCGCCGTGGCAGCGGGATCATTGCTGGAAACAATCGAATCCACGGTCGAACATTTCCAAGGAGCTTTCGCTTTACTATTTTCGGCCGTTGAAGGCCCGAGGTAGACCATCTCACGATACCCGCTTACGGTGGCGCCGGAAACGACGTCGTCCTTACGAGTCAAGTCTTCCACCGGAAGCCATATCGAAGGTTCAATCGAACTTGACGGTAGGATCGGATGTCGCGGAAAATGGCAAGAGCGAAAGCAAAAATGAAACCAAACCGACAACGGATGAGATTGGTAAGGTGCCGGAATGTCATTCCGAGATGTCTAACGGCACCACTCCGATGGATACCACTGAGGAAGCTCAGGCGACTAAAGAAGATGACCTTAATGGTGCGCCAAAAGTTAGAGGATCAAATCAGAATGGTCCAATGGATGATGATCATGAACAAAGCAATGGTCACCATCTGCCGCCAAATGGGACACATTTTCGAACATCTCGTTGGATACGCTCAGGAGGGAAAGTTCTCGATTCCATCATCAAAACGCTGGTCGAGCAGCAGCAAACAAAGGTTGCCAACTCGCGGACATCTCCGGCGGGGGGAAGTTCTGCAATCAGTACATTTCGTCTTGGCACAATAGCGGAACGTGGAAACGGCAGTGGGACTGGCTTCCGCAGTTCTGTGTTCGCGAGTTCAGCCGCTACGCAGCATGTTTCGCCTCGCAAAAGAATTCTTCGAGAATTGGAGAAGGTTTCGCTCGACGATGTTGGGAGTGGCGGCACGAGCAGCAGTACGAAAAGATCTCGCCCGAAGTCAGGTTCCGCCGTAGGAACGCCCGTCATTGTGACGGCTACAACTGCAACGCCCCTGTCGACACTGACGACGAATGGCACGGGAAGTCCGTTGAACGGTGGATCAGCTGTGTCTCATAGTAGTAGCGGTGGTAGCAACAGTAAAACAAACGGTCATCTAAACGGCTCTGGTTCAATCGTTAATGGTACAGCTGGAACTTCTGGAAAACAATCGTTGAACGGTAGCGCGGGAAGCGGCTTGTCTCCTGCCTCAAAAAATGCTCCCACGGCTCCGGCCCCTGTGTCGAAGCCATTTAGCAGCTACAGCATAACCTCACTCCTGGGCCACAGCACAAGCTCCAACAGTGGCGAATCATCATCTTCCTCGGCAAACTCTTCCTCGTCTGATGCGCTGCAACGCAAAACGGACGTATCGGTGGCATCGGTCACATCAACAGCTAGTCATCATCACTATCACCCTTCGCAACACTCACTGTCACCACACCACCAGTATCAGGGACTGCCCATGGGTTCCAAGTCACCTGTAATGACGGAAACCGCGCATCACGCTCACTATCAAGGTCAGCTAGGATCCAATCGCTATGGCGGTTACAACACCAAGAAACGATCGCCTAGCTATGGAGGGGGAAATGGTACTGTAGCGTCGCCAGGGGCTACCTCTGGCGGAAGTGGTAGTGTCGATCCGTACGGTAATACGATCCGGTCACCAGATCTGAGTCCTAGTCCCGAGCATCATCATACTCATCAGCAGCATTCTCAACACTCCACGCACCAGACGCATCATGCGCTTCATCATACACCGGGATCAGTTTCCAATAGTGGTTATTCGCGCTATCGCCAACATCCGTACGGTGGGAGCCCTAGCAGTTACTCTTCTGCGCCATCATCTTCCCGCTTTTCACCTTCACCTAGTACGAACGACTCAGCGACAACGCCACCATACTCAGGATCTGTTTCTGGGGCAGTGCCAGTTGGAGCAAGATCGGCGATTTCCTATAGGGCTGGTGGGTATCAATTGGGTGGAAATAGCAGCCAAGGACATTCCCCTCCTGCCAGTAACGGGTCGCCTCAACACTATTCCCGTGCGTCACCTTTAAATTTCGGGCGAGGAGTACATCATTCACCTCCGCCGCCTGTTGGTTCGCATCAACATCAACATAATCGTAATGCTGGTACATCATCGTCATCGCCCCGCGCCTCACCAAATGGTGGAGGTGTTACAACAAATCACGCTACTACCCCAACGTCTGCCATGGCATCGTTAACGACTGGTGCGTCGCCTAGCACGACCATACGAACGGTGCCGAAGAAGACGGCTGCTCTGAGGCAGCCATTCTCCGGTGGTCATTCCCCATCCTCTTCATCACCATCCCGCGAACGTTCCAATTCGAACACTTCCAGCTCGTCAGTTAAGAAAGAATCACTACATGAAGGGTCTGATTTAGTTGATGGACCGCCGTCCCTGAGCCATCAATACGGTACGACACCTTCATCGCCCGCGGGAGTGATCAGACCGAATACGGTAATTGCATCGCCGGCTGCACATCATCCGGTGGCGAATCCTTACTATCCGCTGTACCAATCCTCATCCTCGCCATCGATGAATGCTACGGCTGTAGCGGCTGCTGCCGCAGCTGCCAGCGCCGTATCGTTCCATCCGGCTTCGCTTTCGTACTACCAGCAAATGTATACGGCAGCCACGATGGCATTTCGTAGTCCGCTCTGGATGCACTATCAAGGACTGCCGGGGATTGCTCCGCACGCTCCGCACATGGTTCAATCGCCGCACCACCATTTACCATCAACATTAGGTGCGCCAGCAATGCCACTAGCTGATCGACGCATCATTGATCGAAATCCACCGTCACCACCACCTCCAGCATCTGTTTCGTCGATCATAGAACCAACGGAATCGCAACGACTACAACATTCCATCCTAGCGACACCTAGCACGACTGCAGCAGCAGCCCTTAACTACAGTGTCACTGCGCTTACCTCATCGTCGCGTGATATCGTTAATGGGGGAAGTGCATTTTCCTCGCCGAGCGGATCAAATTGGCCCACAGATCATCCTGTAGGCTATCAACCCCATCCTGATCTTTCCTCTCGTTCTTCTGTGGTAACGTCGGGGATAACGTCGGCATCCGCGAAAGACGAGCCCAGCAATGGTGAGTGCCTGCAAGGACTGCGATCATCATGTAAGACCGAGAGACTACTAACAACTGAGAATTGGTTTAGTTTCGAACAGTTCGCATTCAATTGTGAGCGTTGAGTTGAATTTTGTTTATCATTCAGTTTATATCGTTTCTTGTGTTAGTGTGGTTGTAATGTTGCTGCATATGTATTACAGGATGGCCACCCAACCTTAATTTTACCTCGAATTTCACCTAAAAAACGGAATTTGTTTTCATACTACGTTTTTTATATATAATCTATTTCATTATTATGTGTTCAATATAATCTATTCGCGCTGGTGTGAGGATTTCGGGTCTGGTATGCCTGCACGGTCTACCTAGTCCCCGTTTTTTCTTCGTCTTATTTCTTTACGTTGGTGTCCTACAAATAATACAATACATTGACATAGACGAATCATGCAAGCTTCATCATATCTTCTGAAGCACTAGGTGGAATGTTGCGAATGGACAGTGGAACATTGCAAATGAATTTGAATTTGAAATCCTGATTCGGGTGGTCACCCTGTTATTACGAAATGAATAGCTTTTTAGTTTAATTGTGCTGCTAGAATATTGTTTAGTTTGTTTGAATTTATTTTACAATTTTTTTTTGCGTTACGATGAATTATACTGGAATAAACTTTGTTTTTTCTTCTTCTTCTTTTACATAACAGACGTCCCGCTGAATTTATCCAAACATTAGGAGGAAAGTTACTACACAGCCAAAGGCAACTCAACAACCATTAAAAGGCCCGAGTGATTTGTTTTATGTTCGATAAGTGCATCGTGAATACTGAACAGAACCACGGTGCTGATGCGCTTAAGAAGCAAGACCAACGAGTAAGGAAGAAATCAGCGAAAAGACGGAACATCGACGGCATATCATGTGGAGGGTCCAACAATCGACGGTGTCTCTGTAATTATTCCTCTCCAACAGGTATTCATGAGATAAATGTTGGGGAAATTGCCTCAGGAATGGGAGGTGGGACAAGAAAAAAGCGAGCCAATAGTATTAAGAACAAAGCTTAAATTATATTTGCAAATATTTCCGACAAACCGAAGGCTTGTCAACTCTCTTCTGCTACCATACGGAGTGAGCATGCAACGAGACATTGGATGAAATGGGAGATATTTTCTGTACCAATACATAGAAACGAACGAAAAGAGATACTATTTTTGCTAAGTAACATTTGAAGTTAGAGTTTTGAATTAGTCGCACGCATCAGCAGAAGCGAGTCAGTCAATCGTAAAGAAGAAATATCATTGGGTTGCATATAGTGTCTACTTTATAGATATGTTACTGGATCGTACAGGTGTTAACGCATCAAAACAGACTAACGCAACACAAATGCAGAACAGAGGAGCGAAGAAAAGGGCAAAACAACCATATACATTTTTAAAATGAATCCAATATTACAAAACTGGACTGCTTAGTGGAGTTTTTGCCCGAGTCAGGTAAACTTTTTTCCAAGGGTTTTCCTTAACAATCGTACTGGTTTCCTTGAACGTAATTTATTTTTCATGCTGCTTAGTATTGTCAGTGGGTCAGTGGGTATCTTGTCAGATGTATCTTTGACGTACTTGAAGAAGAACAGGTTTTACATTACAAAATTTCCGAATTTTGCCAGAAACGCGCTGGGTTGTAGAGGTTGGTCCGTGTTCAAAAAAAAGGCCTCGATCGCATAGAGTTGTTTTTTTCTTCTTCTCACGATATGACAACCTATGCGGAGTATGGTCAATTGTGAACTAATGTCGCAGATCGATCCAATCCGCAACCGTGATTTGAAACGCACATCGATTATTCACTGTGTTTAGCTGGTAAGGAAACCGATATTATTATAGTGATCGGCCCTGTAATGTGCAATGTTTGGCTGCCGAGGATGCAATTTGTGTTAGTGATACATGTTTTGATGTGCAGTGTGTGCTTATCATCTGAGTGTCTGTGTAATACATTACTCAGCAAAACAACGCGAGGGAAACGGACGGTTTATATGGTTAATGTACGTAACTTCCCATCAGGGCGCGGGACTGAGTAGTAGAGGGTGGTGATTTGGAGCACGATTAGAAAGGAATCTCATGTAGAAAATAGCAACAAACAATGAATGAAAAAGAGACTATGTGTTTGATTTTGAGGGTCAGATATAGCAAAGCGCGCAAGGCGCGTAAATGCTGTTGCAGATACAAATCGAAACCGAACAATGTTAAGCGTTCTGCACCACACACTGTCTCTCTCTCACACTCCTTTTCTCATGCTACAGACTGAAACAAATTTACTCGTAGATTTTAGCGCAGCAACAGTAGTTTAGTGGAAAGACAGAAATATTTAACGTGTGCACTATTTACAACAATACGATCGGACGAGACAAAACAGCAAAAATAATACGGTAGCTGGGGAAAGTTCATAAATAAAAAACAAAAAAACCAAAAGTAACACTCATACACAAACACGAATGATATCGAACAAAAAAAGAAACAAAGATAGAGGAAATATTTTTCGCTATTTTTATACAACCACTTTGAGAGACGGTAGTTTATTATAGAACTATTTGCATCCAAAAATGAGTACATTGAATACTATATATATACAAAAAACTTTACACATATATATACAATCACGTGTCCAAAGTCTACAGAGCGCGATAACTATTGTCCCGTTTGCCACGTTACGGATAGCGAGAAATCTAAATCTGGATAGGGAAAACACATTATGTATGTAATCAGAATTGACAACATTTTGATAAACTTTTAACCTCTCGATAAACGGACTGGTAGAAATTGAACAATGAACAAAAAATTAAGTAACAAAAACATATTGCGTGCCTTTGAAGAAAACGGAAACAAAAAGAAAGTAAACAAACTACAAACTACACTGACGAAAAAACAAAGCTGCTGAAAAAGCTGGCATGAAAACAATGTACCAATCGATAGAAAACAAGCTGCATTCAGTCATAGGGATAAAGTTATTGACCAATGAACCCGATCGAAATAACACTGTAACACCGATGAACACAAGCATGAATTTTTAAGGCAAAGTACATGGCAGCGAAATTAGAAGGATTTATGTTCGGTTTATTCCCACAAAACACGCTAACCGGCATACAATGTCATTGGGGTCTAATGAATGAACAGAATCAACCATAATAGGGCAAATACGGATGTTACTAGGAACAATTTATCTTCATCATTACTTCATCCTCTTTTCGCAATTCTTTTATGTTGCTTCGGTTTCTTTCTTTTTTGTTACATATATACAAAGCACTCTTGTGTCAGACACTTGTTTTTTAATCGTTGAGTTATTGTATTTGACATGATTTTGCTTTGCAATTGTTATATACGCTGTTCACCATGTTGTTTGCTCCAAACATGTTCTTCGGAGGGATTTCTCTAACTGATTATGTTTAGACCAAGCTTATATGAGTACATTTCCTCATAGTTAGAATTTCTGAGCATAAGAAGACAAAGAGCTTGGTTTGTTTTCTAAACCGCAAATTAATTCAACTAGTGTCAGTCACAAATTTACTTTCTGTGTATCAAATTGAGTGAATTGTTAATTTGATTAAGGTTGAGACTAAATTTGTGAGTCATAATTGAATACTTCGAACTTTCCGTAATACTTCCTGGGATAATTAGAAACCAAAAGATGAAAAATTGATCGTAAGTAACGGGGTTCAAACTTCGGAACTATTTCCCTTTAGCTGATTCTCTTCATTCATTGACGGTTTGGTGTAATGACAAACGTAAGAATGATTGCCATTGCCTAACAAAAATGCTGGTGCCAAAGGAAAGGACATATAGAAAGAGATTAAATTAAACAAGTGCGTCCGGCGGTGATCTCAACGTCCAAACACACAGGTTTTAGCGGACACTCATTATAACGTGAACTCGTTTGTATGGAAATTTATTAAAGACAACTAGCGAAGATATTGAATGAGAGAGGTAGCTCTTTGTGCTGCTGCCGGCAGTAAACACACCAGCATACGGTTTCTGGAAAAGAAAATTATAGATTTCATTGTCACCTCAGTCAGCTATCTAGATATAATTAGAACTCGGGAGTGCATGGAAAAGGAATAAAATATAACTTTATGTTGCAAGCATGTACTGTGAGAAACAAGTTGGCAGACATCCACAAACATAGAACAACAGCGCACATTCCAATAGAATTGTTCTGCAAAACTGTTGTCATACGATTGACCATAGTTTTGTTTTTGTAGAAATGTCGGAAAAGTAAGAAGCAAACAATAGACGGGTTTGAATAATTTTGTGGCATGTTAGTGTGCTTCTATTTGTCGCTTTTAAGGATCTCCTATTCCTTAACACACACACACACACACACACACTCTCTCTCTCTCTCTCTCAGCTATTTGTATAGATATAGCACGCTTATACTCGGGTTTAAAATAATTTGTCAGCATTAGTAACAGCAGTATGTGCAGTAATTGCACAGTAAATGAACAAAATATGAAACGAAACGTCTTAATGTGGTTTGGTGACAACAACTGTTTAACGATGTCAGAAAACTAGGTAGCAGGTTTCGTTTTGCTTTGAATAGAGTTGGAAAGATGGAGCATTTGTTAATTTATCTTATTTATTTAGACATTATACTTTATAGACTGCAGACGAATCAAATACAAACGAATAGTATATGCCCAAACAACAACAACAACAACAAAAAACAGAAGAAAAACAAATACTGCAAACTGAAAACGCAAAAAGCTAGTGCAAAATGTGGAAAAGAAAACAATTGACACAACACTGAACAAACGTGTGGAAGGAAAATTTATCGTTTTAAAAGTGAAATAATCGAACAGTTAGCGACATACAAAATGACCACAGGTCAGGTTCTTCGGCAAACGGTTTCATCGATGGTTTTATTCGTGGGCAGTATGTTGTTTGTATCGTGGGCTTTTAAGTGTAGATTACTGTGTCGGTGTGTAGGACCGACACGGAAGTGCTGGAAAGTGGCCTGCGCCGGTGTGGTGCAAAAGCAAAGCTTATTCTATGGTGTAAGAAAAAAAAACACAAGTAAAACAAATGGGAAACACAGAAGACATATGTAGAATGTATAAACAACCGAGTTAAAACAACTGGCATGGAAAAGGGTAAAACATATTTAACGTCCGGTAACAGAGGTGAGCGAGCTGACGGAAGTAATTAAGACAGTTTGAACCAAGCTGAGTACACGGCGAGTGGACGTGGAACAAAAGAAACCAACAAAACAGAAAACTGAAAGATTTCCTTTTTTGTATAAATCTATATATTATTGATATGGATAGGTTATAAGTAACACTATACAGATTTGAAGTAGATTGTCATATATTATTACTATTTCTATATGAGTATACATATTATTGCTAATATATTCTTTAATTTGATGGATAGGAATGCATGCCAATGTATGTGTTCGAATGCAATAAGCGACAAAACAAAACAATACAAAAATCTCCCGCAAACAGGGGAAGATCATTACAAAATGTAGAAACAGCTGTACAGAGCCGGAACGAAAATCCTCAACAATTGTTGGGAATATATCGGTAATGGGTGAGTGTATCCAGACTTAACATCTATTGAAAGTCCACAGTATAAAATCCATTTACAGCGAAATCAAACTCATGGTAGAAACATAGCCATGATCCGGATCTTTTTAATAAGCATGCGGCCATATCAGATTCATGTGTATGGATATCTTCCCTTCAAATAATTTACATCTCACACGGGTACACTCACAATTACAACATAAGCGGCGTAACAGGTGAAACATGTAAAGACAATTGATTGACACTGAACGGAACTGTAGGATTTCATTAGGATTTTGTTTGTTTGTTTCCTTTTTTTTGTTAATAGTTTGCTCTTTGATACTAAGTTATTTGTCGCCTAAGCTAGGTAATAGAACACAACGTTGGAGAGTTCCAGTTCGATTGTTGTTAGGTGGCATGGATTCTCCCGATGCCTTCCGTTTTCCGTTGCTCGATCACTATCGATCGGGACACAGTGCACTTGTTTTGATGATTGTGACCGATCACAGGCATACTACTCAGCACATGTATGGAAGACAAAGGACGAAGAAACCATTCCGGTGAATGAGGTACGGCGACACAAGAGAATAGTCTTTCACGGTGAGAACGTGTTGAAAGATGGCAAACAATTTTGTTTATTTGAACACTGCAGCAGTAGTAGTTGTACAGTATTTCATTTTTTCTTACCTTTTTACATAGTATCGATATAAATGAGCTACAATTATTATTATCAAGCGATTATGAATAAAAAACCAGAAAACAAGACAAAATAAAAAGCGAAGTGAAAAACATGATGGTTGTTTATGGAGATTTGGTAAATGGGTTATTAAATGAGGATAGTAAAGAAAGAAAGAAATGTTTTCATCTCTGTCTCTGTTAATTGGCTGTCTAAAGCTACATAATATTCCTGAAAATATATCCTTGTAAATATATTCAGTTCCTTATAATTTATTCGACTTTTAGATCATTTATGTGGGCAAATAAAAATATTGCGATCATATTTTTCAGTTAAAAACTGCTATTTTCTCACTTACCGTCGAGAATATGATGCTGCTAAGGAATGGTCATCAGATTTAATAGTACATACTCCAGCAGAATGCATAAGCTTTACTCCATTCAATAATTCTGATCTGTTTTAAAACTCTAGAAATTGTCGATTAAACGAATAATTTTTTGGGTGCATTAGCGGCTTCAATCAGCATTCTTCAGGTCCAATTTACGGTATATACGCGTAGGTACGCGTATAAGTCTTCTAAAATCCGTGTTGCATAACGTGCTACCCATCCGCTCCACTGTTTGAATATTAGTCCGAATTAATGATTCCGACCCTACTCACAGTGCAATATGGTGATCGATAATTGATTCGCAATGAAGTTTAATTATTCATTTAATTACTACTATTCATGAGAACTATACAACGAATCAGCAATGTTTATTGCCAGTAAGAAGTGCAATTGGATTTATGAGAAAGAAACACTTCAATAGCCAGAACGAAATGTCCGTGAGCAAAAGCAGATCTAAAGATAGGCAGAGAAAGCGGCCACCAATGACTTTTCCTATTAAAAAGAAGATGGAAGAAGATGAGCTATATTTAAAATTTGGAATATTATTTATTAGAACTTTTCACTGAGGCGGTAAAAAATATTTATCCTTCAAGGACATTATTGAATTGATCAAATAAAAAAACCAAGGATTGCAGAATAAGAAAATAATCGCCACTATTTTGATTCCTTAACATGTTAATGCTTCCGGGCAGAATGATAAAACTGTTTAGCCTATGGAAAAAATGTTGAACATTTTTACAGATTAGCTTACTCGCGAAATGTTAAACTTTGTCGACAAAATAAATTTCAAACGGTAACGGAAAATAAATCCGTAAATTGATTCGAATGTTCCTGTTCGAACGTGTCGGAAGAAAATTGTCGACAGTTCGATTTAGCTGTTTGGGCAGTGTCGGATGGTTTGAATAATCGTGTTCGAAAACGTCATGTCAGTGTAAAATTTGGTGGTTGGGCCAGTTTCACCTTACCCGTGAATCAAAATGGCGGAGCTTGGAAAAAGCGAACGACGCGTCCTGTCGTGCGTGCTGCAGAAAAACAATTAAAAAAGTACGCGGGGTTTTGTTAGACAAGTGCGTGCAGTGGAATATACCGAGGGCGGCCGACTGGTGACGCTGGTGGTCAACAGCCCGGTCAATGAGTATGTGTGGTGAAGCCGTGTATGCGTGAACAATTCATGCCCGGTATTTTTCTTCTCTCGCGTAGCACTTTCCTCATTCCGTCATTCCGTGGTTCATGCTGGGAACAGTTTTGTTTTATTGTGGCTTTCCCGATTAAAATGACGTTGCTTGCGTGCCAATCGACCGGCTACATTGATATGGGTGCCTCGGTGTGTGTGTGTTTACCGGAAGTGTGTCCAGAAGATGAGAATATCATCGTTCGGTTCGATTGGTTGTTCGGAAGAAGAATTGCAATGAGTGTGTGGGAGGTATGGAGGCATGGGGTCGGTGGACGCTTTCGCCACGGTCGAAATGGATCGTATTATCATAAAGAACGGTTGTTTGAGGGGAAAGTTGGGGAAGGTGCCGTGGAGGCTTTTTCTGCCTTGAGTTGAGTTTCGTGTACGCTATTGACGTGAGATTCGTGAATTCGACAAAGAAATAACGTACTAAAAGCCATGCGAATTCCGATGACAATTCTGGTGCTTTCCTCGAACCGAATAAAATAGTATCAATCGTCCATCCGTCGGTCGATGGTCGCTCGATGTACATTTGTGTATATATGAATGAGTGTGTAAGATTGTGTATGTGTGTGTGTGCGCGAATTGCGATAGCGCATTAATGGGTTGAAGCGAAACCAAAAGCGACGGATTTTCTTAGTATAATCAATGCTCATAAATTCACAGTACGAGTAGAAGAAAATGCGGAAGGGAGCACATGGAGAAATGTGTCCCGCGCGAGAGAAAAAGGGGGGGGGGCATTGCAGTGTAACCGGATGCGAAGAGGAAAGTCGAAGGTTCTATGTTCGCGTTTCGGTTGGCTGATTCTCGACACATTCGGCGGCGGGACTGTCGATACTGTTTTTTTTTTAATTTGTAATTCAGTACGATTTTTTGTGCTCTCAGTAGTAGCCATCATCAACGACGGGCAGTGAGAATACGACGAATTGCTTTGAAAAAGAGAGCATCGCGACATAGCAGGCAAGTGCGTGCGTACGCGTTGTTTCAAGTGTAGCCATGGTTTTTTTTTGCCTTAGTGATTCCCCCGTGTTGGTATGGCAATGGATATAATAGCAGCGTACAGCGCAAGAAACCAACGAAGAATGAGAAAGAAAAATCGAGCGAAAAAGGGACGAAAGCAAGCGAACGGAGAAAGCAGGAAGCGAGGAAACGGATGATTAGCAGATGCGAAGACTAGACAAGGGCAACGAAAGGAGCAACAAAACGTAACCTTAAAAATCCCTTATCGCGCAACTGTCGGGTCCGGTCTTCTTCGGTGCGGTGGGGTTGCTGTATGCACGGCTTTTTTTTCGCTTTCTTGAAACATCGAGGGCTCCATTTCGGGCACACGTTGTGCACACACACACACGCGCTTACTCAAATACATGCAGAAGAACACACGGTAGTTATGCACGCATGAAGAGCAAGGTTCAATAATAGTGCAGTGCGCTCTCGTGTGTGCGAAAATGTCGCGAGAAATTGATCGGTGGTGGATACACACATAGTGCACACACCAACCGTTGTGAAGAAGAACGCGCGGCAGAGGAGGAAGTGAACTTAAGCAGAATAAATAGAAGAAGCGTGGTGATAAGCAAACTAACTACATGCATCGAAGGAGACGATGCTGTGGTAAAATTTGCAAAATGTTCCAGTTGCCGCTTGGTGTAGTCGTCATGTAAAGAGAAAAATGTGTTTATGAGAATGTGTGTTTGTGTGTGCATGGATGAGAACACGAATTGCGGTAAAATGTCACCCTGAAGCATATTCCAGTTATCACCGTTATCCGGTTTTCGTTCGGTGTTTCATTTTTTGCACTCCAAACGTACCGTCAGTGTTTGGCTGTGTATGTGTGTGTGCGTGAAACACGCACGGTATGTCATTCCATGCGCGTCCATCGGTCGCGCGATCACTCCTTGGGAGCCAGGGTGCATGGAGAATAAAAGGAAGAAAATGTGCCGCTGCAGAGATGGAGTTTTTCGAATCGCGCTTGGAGTTTGAAGAGGCGTGATAACATCCTGGATATACAAATGCGAAGTAGTTCGGAAGAGTTAGCTATACCGGAATACGAACGCGCGAACGAAAGACGTGACAAAGGAGAAGAGTTCCGCAAGCCACACATTCACCGTCCTCGTCGTTCGGTTGGCCGTCGCCTTGCATTCATTGTAGATTGAAGGGTTCGTTGAAGAGGGTTGTCGTGGTGTGATGTAACGGTGCGCGTAACAATTAGATCAACACCGAGATGCAATTTAGAAATGTTGAATTTAGAAGAAAATTATCTTCGTATTATTCTGCGTTGTCTGATTGCTGTTTATTCATGATTAGTAAAAAAGGGTTTTTTTTTATCGGGACCCCTGTCAGATTAGAACCTAGACCAGATATGTCGTTGAATTGTGCATCAGTGACTAATATTTGGTTGGCCTATGATTTATTTGTCATTTATTTCACCCAAGGGCGTTATCCGAGGTGATAGAGATGCCAGTCTTTACACGGCAGCACTGTGGATCGAATCCCATCCGGACCGTTCCGCCTTAGTGAGGATTGACTATTCAGCTACATGTTAAACGTGTCGTTAAGCCAAGAAGAAGAAAAAGAAGATATATGGGGTTTAATCAATTAATATTCAAATCAATTATTTAATCATTCTCTTGGCATGAAGACCAGATGCAAATATGTTATGAGAATAATGTAAATAGTATTGAGATAAGCTAACAAGAAATGGTGCAACGGTTGTTCGGAGTTTCAGATGAACGGACGGCCAATCCAGATGAAATTCGATTCGAGAATCTTGATATTTGGTGTTCTGGGCCAAGTACGAGACCCTGAGATCGTCTCTTTAAAAAACCTGAGATCGTTGATTGGTGTAGGTCTATGTCTAAACATTGCTCTATGTCTAATCTATTCACATATACGTAACTGTCCTACGTACAAGGTGGTTGGACACAGATGAGATACAAACCCAAACCGGCTGTAATATATATGACGTGGTTTATTATGGATTTATGTAATGGTACAATATCTTAAACAATTGCATTTCGAATCGCGAAGGATCCTTGCATCAGCATATAAATTGTGTAGGAAATATGATGATAAGATTTGTTATGTGTTTTATTCCTCATTGCAGTAGCAGTGCACGCAACGCACATCGGGACGGAAAAGTGTGTGTATGTTTGTCGTTTGGGATAACTCAATTTGGGTGCATTGTTTTCGGAAAACTATATCCAGCCCATCAACCGTCACCAAACAATATTGTTGCCAGTACAGTTAATGCCAACTGTCAAGTTAAAATTGCTGTTCAGATCCTTTCACGCGTTCTGTGCGTAGGTGTGTAGGAAGAAGATTAAAATTCATCACACTATCGATGCTATCTGAAGAACCGCCACATTGGCACAAAAAACAACAAAAGAAAGTGAAAAAATCGAAGAGTAAACAACTGCGCAAGAAGTGTGTTGTGAGAGTTCGTGTTGATGGTGCTACTCTACGTACACGTGCGTGCGTGTGTATGTGTGAATTGCTCATTTGAATACCCGTATCTTGTAGAGCAGAGTGGCAATCGCCAGGAGGCGCCATTACTGGGATCACTAGCAGTGTAAATTAAGTACAGGCAGTCGAGGAAAAAGATCTAGTACCCAGCGAAGTGTGCCCTCGTGTGCGGCGGGAGTGTGTTGGCACCAGTGTGTGCGGCCTCGTGCGTGTTCACGCGTGAGTGAGATTGTGTTTGTGTGCATGCCGCTGTTGCAGCAGTGTTGTTTCGAAGCAAAGCTGAAAAGTGCATTGTTTATGTTCACGAGATAAAGAAAAGAAGAAAAAAAAGGAGAGAAAGAGAGAGGGTAATAATGTGAAAAAAGTAGCACTCTGTTTGTCGATTGAGTCACCTTCCTCGTTGGCGGTGTTAATGTGTGATCGAATTTCCCCTATCCCGCAAAGGTGTATATAGAAGGACGTGCAACCGATGAGAAGGTGGTATCACGGTGTTAAGGGACGTGGTATAGCACATGCAGCTATACTATAAGCAAAGTGGAAATTGTGATTGAGATAAATACACAAAAAAGCTGTAACTCTGTTGTTCGGGAAAAAGTGACCACACTGAAGAACGAATCTTATCTGACGGGAATACTAGAACCACGGTATTTCTAGTCGAATCTTCCTCGACCAGCGCCTTTTCTTAAGGCGCCAGTGAATGTGCGTGTGTGTTGATGGTTTTGCAGAAGAAAATCTAAACAAACAACTGCAGCAGCTATGACAACCAACATGTATCGTGTCGGAGGTAAGTGAGCGGGAGACGTTCCTTGTGGGGTGTGATTGCTGGAATATGTTTTAGCATTAAGATTCTCACGAGTAACGGGTAATCTATGAAGATTTTGACGGGTAACGCTTGCAGTGACACAATAGTGGTGCCTGTCTTCACACTGCAGGAACGGGCGATCGAATCCTATCCAAGCCGTTCCCCCGTACGGAGGATTGATTGCGACAGGAACAAAGAATTATAACAGGCTATGAAACTCTCCTAGGTTGGAGTGCCATAGAAATTCCCGGCCTCGTCGGTAAACGACCAAGGATACATACTTCGTTGCTAGTTTTTTTGCTTTGCTGACTCACTTACGCATTGTCCGGTCTGGATGCTCCTTTAACTAGCAGCTAGGTAAAAACTAAGTTAGACCCTGTCAGGGTGGTTTCTTACCACCGTAGATGCATCAAACGACTTGTAGACGAATATTAATTTTGCATTAAAAATATGAGTTTATGAGTTTTGGTTATTGGTATTGAACTATTTTTCAAGAGTAACGGCCAGGCCGTATTGCCTGTTATTGAACTATTTTAACTACCTGATATTGGACAATTGATTAACCTACTTTTAACTTTAATTATTAATTCTACTTTCTAATACGTGTAACGTTCCGAATTCTTTTAGTGTAGAATTTAGAATACGCAGGTAGACTATTTCCCGTTCAGTCGATGCATGCATATTTAACTCGGCATGTATCAATAATCGTGTGTAAAGAAGTATCTCTTGGTAGTCGTTATGCTCTGGAAGCCGATGCTGTAGGATATTGTAGGCATATTGGGTGGGAAGTTTTTGTTGTTTTGTGGAGAATTCCGCCAAATTATTCCTACCGTGTGCGTAAAAATAATATGAAAGTAATCAAACCTCATTGTTTGCTTCGAATTTTCCGAGGATTTAATGCTCCATTCGTAAAAAATGGTGTTGCCACAATCAACATTGCAGTACTGAGTCAGTCAGCTTACTCTATCTACCAGTCGAAACGCTGGTCGATCGTGTAGCCCACGATAACCTACAACTTCCGCCAGAATACTTCTATATCTTGCTTGGCGTAACGACCTTTCCGATCACGCCGGACTTTTATTGACTTACTAGGCTTATTGATACCACGTAGTTGGACAGTCAGGCCTCACACTATGGGGGGAATGGTTTGGATAGGATTTGAACCTTGGTCCTGCCGTTTTAAGACTGACGCCGCATCGCCTCGGCCACCGGATCACCTTCGTTAGAATACTTACATTCAATGAATATATGCGACATCACTTTGTACCGACTCAGCATAGCACAGCACCGGTATTATAACTACGAATCCATTAGCAACTTGGCAGATGCAAACTAGTACAGCTGCAGATAGTAGATTTGAACCACACATACTTACAGACTTACGACACGGGGAAAATGTACTGTTGCCAAACTTTCACTGAGATAATAATGACACAGGACTCCCGTCCCGGTCGATATAAATTCAAGGACAATTTTTGACTGTTTTTATCCACAAATGTTTTGCATTGACAACTTTGTGTTGCATTATCACGGGTGACGTTGCGAAAGAACGTTGCGAGGACATCAAATGTTATGTCTCTTTCTCGCCTCTCTCTCTCTCTCTCTCTCTCTCTCTCTCTCTCTCTCTCTCTCTCTATTCTACCTTCGGATTAATAGTACGGGAATGCCTTTCATATAATAATTCTTTTTTTTTTTGTATTACATTCCTAATAGGTTTGAATAGCCATATGTCTTTAATTTCGAAGATCCTTGTTGACGAATGTTACCGGTATTCTAGATATCGCTTTTTTCTGGGCTTGTTCTTACGAGCTAGTCAAAATGACATTTGGCCTGGTCACCAATCCGTTTCTGATCCTGATCTCTCTTAAATTTAACTCCACTTGATTCAGTCATTGAGCTTGCAGTGCTACTTCACGCGTCATACACCTTATTGGTGGGGAATGAGTCCAGTACCCTTCTATCCTACCAACCAATGTATCCTACCGATTTTGTTCACCGTCAGGATGTCCGCCTTGCCAAACAGCTCAGCTAGCACGTGGTTAATTCTCCTTCTTCACATGCCCGGCTCGTACATTTCGCCAAACCATTGGTTTCCTCCGCCAACATAGTCCAGGACTACCGGACGTATCAGTTTGCGAAATATGGTGCATTTAGTACGTAGCTGGAGTCTTCTGAATCATTACTTACTTACTTATCCAGCGCTACAACGGGTCCGCAGTCTTCGTCTGTCAATCCGTTGGTCCGGTCTTCGTGACGGATGCATCAACGCCATCGCTCCACCTCATTTTGTGTCTAAAACGTCTCGCCTATCCATGTGGACAGCCTAAACGGATTTAATGGGCTGGGTTGTCCGGTGACATTCACATGACATGACCAACCACCGGTGCTGAAAAAATGATATTGACGGATAAAATTCGAAATGAGCCCACCGGTCAACCGGTCGGTACTACAGATGGTAAGGTGTTCCAAACTTTCACTCGACAGTGCCGGTTCAAATTCTTATTCGGATCGTACCTGAGTATGTAGGACTAGCTATCCTGTTGCGGGTAAATACAAGTCAAGGAAGCCTAAAACGATAGACTAAGACCCCTCTTGTCGTGTCATAACGAGTAAGAATATGAAGATTTGTTTCATCTTTCCATGACTGCTTTAAAATGTTTTTACTAATGTTTGCGCTTGAAGTTTGTGCTTACCGAACTTAAAAATGAGTTTTACTCAACGGCAAAGCTTGAGGTTTGCGCTTTATGTAGCCCGAACTTTTCAATCAACTTATTCGATCATAAGGGGCGGACCGGTGGTAGAGGCGATAATGGCGCTGGTCTCAAACGGCAAGACCGGGGTTCAAATCCCATCTGGACCGTTCCCCCGTAGTGAGGACTGACTATCCAACTACCTGGTATCAATAAGTCTAGTAAGCCAGAAATGGCAGGCATGACCGAGTAGGTCGTTACGCCAAAGAAAAAGAAGAAGATTTAGATAATAACCAGATATTTGTTAAGCCTTAGGGCTGTCATTTTCAAAAAATGTAATAATAATATGATTTTTGCTCGATAAATTTCATATACCTCATCTAAGGACTTATCAGTTCTAATATATAAACCATCAAGAAGCAATGTTCAGGGTTTTGATAGGATACTATTGATTGATAGGTGATAATGGTACCGATCGTCACAATACAGGACCGTTAATAAATAAAATCCAAAACGTTAGATTCTAGCAAGAACTTGAAGCCAACAAAGGGAATCGAAAATGGAATTGCTTTCCTCCGGAACCTAATAGTATTACCATTTGGGGATCAATGTGACATAGTTAAGATAACCCATCTGAAAATATCAGGAAAATGCCGAGCCGTTGACAAGCTACTTGCATAACGAAGGTATAATAGCTGCAAAAGTTGCCGGATTCTGTCGATCGTTGGTAGTTGGTAAATGATCTTCAAAAAGTAGACGCTATATAGCAAGTAGCCTGCCTTTAACCCTCGTCTTTACCCGAGATATATATACAGTCTAATGCTTGCCACCTTCATTAGAAAGAGTTTATTCACATTATCGTATCTTTGCTTTTGTTCGTCTGTCGTGTCAATGGTGGTAATGCTCGAAAATGGAGAGAGTGGTGTGGTGTACGGTTCGGCAAGGGCCTCGTTTTAGATGCCGTAGCTGATGGCTCCGACTGTACGGAGGAAAAAGCAGGCCGCTTAATTCCGTCGTGTTTGCCTTTCCATCCTCGCTTGGGGTTTGGGTTTTTTTTGCACTTCTTCGCCTGTTTCGATTTTTTGGAACTACCGCATGTTCTCTTCCTGCGTGACTTGCTTACTATGCTCCTCATTCGGTTCAGGGTCAACAACTTTCCCGCCCGGGTTTGTATATATGAGCAAAAAAGAACATTCCCAGAGAAAGATAAAGGTAGCAAGAGAGAGAGAGAAAGAGAGAAATAGAGAGAGATATGGAGAATGTAAGAGAGAGAATAAAACAGAAGATTTGTTACAGAAGCATAAAATGCAACGATTTGAGACCAAATGGGCATGAGTAGAGGAAATGCTAGTATTGCAGTCATTGGGAAATATATTTTACTTAATTAATAAAATTCACAGTATTATAGCTCATAACGAATAAAATTTATAATTAAATTATTATTTTTTGGAAAAGTTTGGTTTTGCGTAAAACTTGTGAACTAAGACCGTCAGTTTCATTAAGAGAAACTTCACTGTTGGAATTCATGCGCAGGGTAGATTCATAGCCACGAAGGCCATTATTATGGTTGGTTCTAGCTGGAAATGGAACATAATTTATGGTGAGAGTGTTTGTGTAAAATTAAAGTACATCTATCTATCTTTCATAGTGTAAAGATTTGAGCTGTTTTGTCGTAATCACTGTCGGCTGGAACGAACAGCGGCTTAGTCAAACAGACGAATCCCTCAGATAAGATAGATAGAATGTAATTCCGAATGGTGAGTGAAGGATGATCATTACGGCACGGTTCGGCCGAGTTCATCGTCCCGGTACACTGGGAAATGGTTCGTTTTCATGCTTGTTTTAACATCTTCTTAGCGCATCCGCGATTCAATTCCCAAATCTTGCCTCATCCCACAGCCCAACTGTTGCCCCGGCAGAGTCGGTGGGAAGAAAGTCGTTTGAAAAGTAGCAGAGTGTTTCGTCTTCCGCGTTCCCGTGCTAGATTCCAAATATTTCGTGTATGGCGCATAGAGATTCGCAAATCTGCGACGTGCGATTCGATGGTGGCCGAGAAATGGAATCATTTTCGCAATGGTTCTAATTTGATTCGTTCTTTTTCTGGTTGTAAGGATAGCATTTTAACAAAGGAAAAATTTAATATGGGTTCATGTTAAATATGTTTCAAATTCCTCTTCGATTCGCATTCGAGCATTCGGAGCCCATCGAGGTTTATTTTATATTTTTATGGTTTTCTGCATAGCAGAGTGTTGGTCAGATGTATGTTGAGGGATTGTTTGTTTCTGTGCGCGTTGACCAGGCGAGAGAAGAACGTAACATACTGACACGGTACAGTTACAGCAGTTACTAAATAAAGTGACCGCATATCGTAGGACTAGTCCGAACCAACCGAAAAGAGACCAGGCGCGCGGGGGTTGGCTGTATTACGCAAGCACACATTCTCATACACGTTGCGCTTTTTTCGTTGTTTGATTTTCGCATAAAAAACCTGCCTTGATTTGCGCTTTCTAACGTATGCCATCGTGTTTGTATTGGTTGATTTTTAGGCTTTTCTTGTTTGCGCCATCAACTTAAGCGAGAAAAAGCAAAAAGCGAGAGTGTAGTGTCCGTGTCCGATAAATGCCTCTTGCACTGGGTGGGAAGCCGCGGCACATTGTGATAGGCGGTGGCTGTTTTATGGTTGCTCCAGTTCTGTTGAGTTCGATGTTCCATTTTCTGCGTGTCGCTAGTCAGTTATGCTGTCTGTGCGGAAAGTTTCAGTGAAGTTTTGTTTTTTTGTGCTAGACTCTTTCATATTCAATGGTGTTCCTATCAGCACAACAATTGTGCACAACATTAATGGCATTCAGCGAAATATTTGGGAGTTATTCTTATCTCACATTTTGGCTATCTACACACAACGTGAACATTCATTTCAATATGAATAATTAAGTTATTTAAATGTAGAAATTTGTGAAAAAAAAACATCGCGACAACAGTTTTCCATCGTTTCGAAATAAATCCATTGCTTATGAGTTTTTTTAGACATAGCATGGTTATTTATTGTTCTATAATGGCAGGAATATGCAAAAACAAAACAGAGTCAACCTGTTCTTTGTCTCGATTTGAGAGAGGAGAATAGCGCAAATTATCATAATTTAACAATTATAAGAACATTAACCTATGGTCGCAATGCACAAGGAATTGTTTACTAATGTATCATACGTGAATGCATCATGAAAAGAATATAATATTACTGTCCACAATTATTTAGTGAGGCTGACAAAAGCCTTTGCCTGTGGTTGTTCTGGTATAATGTCAAGTATTTATCTTCATTACATTTTTTCCAATAAACTTATTTTAATTATCCCATTGGTATTTAAATGATAACAAATCGATATATTTCTATTTGAATATCATTATTCTTGTGGATAGCTATCGAAAGCGAAAAAGATGCGAACATAGATAAACATTTTCGCATTTTCATTCGTATTAGAATAATATCATTATGTTCCAAGTTGTCTGTTTCTTTTAATGTATGATTGTTTATTTGTTCTTATTTGCTTGGTAGATGTTGATAAGTCTCCCTATGTATCTCAACATAGGTATAATAAGGACGGAAATTATGTAGGATGAATAAAAGCAATCGTTGACATCCCATACAGAAGCGCTTTTAGACGCTTTTTGCTGCTCGCGCTTTTATTTCGACTGCTAGTGCGCATTTGAGAATTTATCATACTAGTAAATGGTCATAATTTTTAGCGATATGAACACACAATATTCATAAGTTTCCATGATATAAAAGTAAAGCTCATTTTATCATAAAAAAGTAGGGAAAATCCATCCACGTTTGCCATTCGCCGAGTTTAGATTTTATGTTGCATTTATGTAGCGTTTAAAAATGCATTATGAACAAACGGTTGGCCATCCTTTGCTCAGTGTAAAGCTGGAGCAGAAAATCCCGAACTACTTTAGACCCACGTCTACAAGCGACCTTACATTCAAAAAGGGATCAAACCGATGTGCTGCTGCCAGAAAAAAAATCATTCCAATATGCTTCATATCACGATAACAAATTGTAAATAAAAATTTGTTGTTTGTTTCATAAGTTCTTTATTTGCGAGTTGTTATGGCTAGTGCTTCAAGCACAAAAGAATGATACTGATTTATTACACTTTTCTTGGGACTACAACTAAGTTGCTGAATATTTAACTATTTTTTGTTTATTAAGCTTATCAAACAACGCGTAAATATGTAATAACAATAATTTGTATGTACAATTATTTATCCCAAAGCGAAAATTATCGTGAAATTGTCACATTAGAATCCCAGTTTTGTCGCCATGTTTATGAATAATTTTAATTTCCCAACCGGTGATAGAAGTCAGGAGGTTAGCATAGATTTGTTGGAAGGTGATGAATAATTAAACATCGCCTTTCTATCTGTGCTTTGTCATGTGGTATCACATAGAACAATAAGATGATTGCTTGAACAGTATAGGTACATTTGGTTTTTGAACTTCGTAAGCTATTATGTACATCAATAGAATAGAAATATCGTACGGATATGTATAAAAATGTGGTGAATTTATATTTATTGAGCTGTTATGTCAGCTACATTTTTTTATATATTTATTAAATTGAGTTGTTCTTTTGTTTTAATATATATTTCAATCATACAAAATATTCTTTGTCTTATTAACTATCATCCAATCATCAATTAAGGTTTTATTGTGCTGGTAGCAAAATTCTTGTGTTTCAAACAAAGCAGATGCACTGAGAGGCATCCCTCTTAATTAATATGTAAAAAAAATAATTAAAATGCAAAATAAACAGTTACGCTTATTCGTCATATGTAGAATTTTGTATATAGGACGGAGAATTTGAAGTCATGAAGTCATGTGTAATAATGCTGATTACTCTTCTTATTATTTACAGACTATGTCTACGTGGAGACATCGTCGACGACACCGTTCCAGATTCGGCGCATCGACGAACTGAACAAAACACCGAACGGCAATGTTGAAGCGAAAGTGATGTGCTTCTACAGGCGAAGGGATCTTCCGACACCGCTCGTGCAATTAGCCGATAAGCACCAGAGTAAGTAACAATTGACGTGTTGTTGATAGCCATTTGGTTCAAAACAGTTCGAGTGTAGATTTTACAAGATAATATTGCATACAATACCGTAATATTTCATTTAATAAGAAGATATTTTTGGTCAACTAGGGTTCGTTACACCTCGTTCGTTTTGCAAAAAAAAATCTGTCTTCTCAGTTTATGTGTTCTTCTTCAACCAATACTGAAGGAGGAGGTCTGGTTATATACATTTATTATCTAATATCAATAATACGTAGCTACTGGAGATACATTGAACACTTAAGCTATGCTTTTAACAATCGGTTGTAAAGAAAGCTGAAGAACGTAACTATAACAATCTGCAAATAATGAGCCTTTTACTGTATGGCCTCGTATTCGTCATTAAAATCTGCACTGAAAAAGCGGAATTGTACATTTTTCTTCGTGCTTATTTGTTAACGATGATGATAATGATGCTGTATAGCAGTTGGGAGAGAAATGAAAACAAATTGTTAGAATTTGAATATCACGAGTTATTGATGTGTTCACATTCGTATACGCATCGGTCACATAGTTGTATATTTACGTGTTTAAAGTCATAATGCATATTATGTTTTATTTGGAAATTAAGTGGCCCAGATGCCATGAGTCAGGTGAACTAGACGAATTTCGAATTTCGAAATTAAATCGGAATTTATAAGACTTGCAGTACATCAATCATATTCTCGACAAAGCCAGTCATTCTCGACAGCTACTAAACAACAATAAAGGTTGTCGCAGCATTATGATTATTATGGTTGTTTTTACGCAGAATAGCATTGAGTTAGTTCGATTAATTATGTTATGCAGTTGATGCGAATGATGGTTTCCAAAATGGCTTGAGAAATTATGTATTTAAAGCTGTCATGTTTAAGCTACGATGAGTAAAAAACACAAAATATTTCAAAATATATTTTAAAAAGAGCAAAGTTGCTAACGATGATAAGTCACATCGCAAAGCAGCTAATATCAATTTAATACCTAACTGTAACAAATCTCCTCTTTTGATGTATAGTCCTTGCCTCCCTAGATGCATAGTTCAAGAAAAAGAATCATTTGATTGATCACTGATTGTCATGGATTGTCTCTGACACAATTTTAGTGTGTCAAATGATCTAAAACTAGCAACAAAATCTTGGTTGTTTTCATTATTTGAAAATGAATTTGAAATTGTCTCTTTTTACGTATGTAACCCAAATGAATGGCAATAACTCACATACCAATCATATGATAGATCTGTGTTGAACATTACAATTGTAATTCAATAATCTACACTGGCACTCGTTGGTTCTGCGAATTATTTTTTGTTGAAGTTGTATTGCTGTATTTATGCATTTTTCGTATGCATTGAAAACCGAAAAAATGTTCCGATTTTTCATGAGATTACTCGGCCACCTATTGGTCCATTTTCGATGTACATTTGTCGGCTATTTCTTCTTGTTTTAAGACACCTCAACTTCGAAAGATCTTGACCTTCCATGTATAGCTTCCTTAACTTGTTAATACTCGCATGGTTGCAACTTCCTTCCGTGCCCTGGATAGTAACATCGTTGGAACTGGCCAAACGGCCAAAATGTACTTTAAAAAATGGTACAGCACATGCGGAAGCTTCGGTCCAAGCCAGTCATGTTGGAGAACTTCAACACAGCGGCTAAAAATTTTTGTTAAAGGGATCTTCTCGTCGAAACATTTCTGGTTTGTTGTGTTATTCATTTGATAGTCGCTTTTTAATGCAAGCGTTATTTAACAGAATGATTCTTAATAATTAATTTGCAGAATAACTGAATTGATTTGTCCTATAATATTCAAGATATGGTAATTTTTTTTTGTTTTTTTTCACTGAAGAACGGCCGGGCCGTATACCTTAAGATATGGTAAATTAATAATAAAAAAGCAATGAACCATTATAAATCTGTGAAAGATTTTATGAACGTATCAATATAAATTGTACTCTAGACAGCGTGCCCTTAGCAAGACTATCTAAGGTTATTGCGTTTAGAGGAGTACATAGAGAAAATAAAAAGATTCTCTCCAAGTCCAAAGCGTGATAGTGAACATTAAGTAACAAAAGATTGAATACTTTGCAACACGATTGAATCACATCTTCAATTTATTTTAAATCTAATGTTTTATGTTTTGCATCTGTTGTAAAACAACGTCGAATCAATAGCGACTTATTCGTTGTGGTATATCAAACTCGGAGGTCTGAGCTGTGAATATCTGTTGTTGAATTTTGAATTTTGGGATTCGCCGAAAGGGATTCGGTATCGGTCCTGTCCTGTGAGAAACTGGAGCCATCGTTTCGCTGAATTTTCAGTCATAAAGAATGGCTAGGCCAAATTGCTAATTTTAATTGCTTATTTTAATTTAGTTCATGTATTAAATACTTCTTGAACTCAATCAATTGAAAAGAAACGTGATATTTAAAAACCCAGGAATATAACAATTAATTTCCAAAAAGTTAATGACACTCGCTTGGTTAGAGTAATAATGTGTTTGGAATAGTTTGTTTTATTTTAGTATCTCATAAAGGCCATGTTAGAATATTAAAACCATTCCTTGTTTCATTGAAAGTTCAAGTAAAACCAATAAAACATATAGATAGAGATTTTCCTATCCGTTAAGCGTGCTTGTCGATTTTTGCTTATTGGTTAGGTCTTTACAGTACTTAAATTATTCTGTAACTCTGTCTCCTACGGCCCAGATTCCCATTGACGTATCGAGCGAAGGCAGAGATCTTTCACAAGTTTGGCCTCCAAGATACTGCAAGCTTCGTCATGTTACGGGAAAAGATGTCTGTTCCTAGAAGTGTTCGTTGTTCCTTTGACCAGTACTCTCTTATTGGTACCTTCGTTGTTGATTGTAATGATACCTACGCATAGTTCTCGTCAATCCCGTTACATGTTCCATTCTGCGCCCTTCATTCATGTCCTCAAGAACAACACGCATAGCAATTGTTCGCATAAACTCTTCATTGCTTACTGTCTAGTCTTTTCTGGTTTTCCCGTTGTTACATTCATTTCTAGTTAGCATCTATTTGTTTACGCCTAGCATGTTTCACTACTAATTTAGTTTCCTATTCCTCTTCCTGTCTTTCTTTATGTTTCATTGCTTGGTGTAAAGTTAGGTTGAAATAACATAGCAGAATAAAATAAAACAACATTTAGACGTAAAATGAACTATTTTAATCTTACTAGAGTATTGTCAAGTTGAAATTGTTTCTGTGCAGGGCTCATTTGCAAACGGTTTTTGACAACGCGGGAACTTCTCGCCACTTTCATAACAAAAATGCTCGGTTTGGGCTGACGATCTAGTCCTAGTATCTTCCATTTCAGATTTCTTTTGTTTTTTTTTTGTGGCGATATTGAAATTGCAAAGGTTGTGGACTGAGTTCTAGATTGATTAGGTTTATCCGTAGGATAGGCAGACGTGCATACTTGAGACGATTTAAATAAGACTTAGTACCGATCCTGTTAGGTGAAAGTTTGGTGTCACACTTTATACACGACAGAGCTTTTCTAATTAAAAATATCTTGTTCCATTCAATGATGAAGGTGCCCAAATATTGATCAAAAATATTTAATTACATGCATCTAATTAACATGCATGTTGCTACTTCACGTGTGAACTGCATTTTGAATTAAACAGTCGTTGCTTACCAACTGCCTTCGTTGTCCATTTTTTGGGTGAAATCTGGGTTTAGTTGTTGCTGTGGCGATGATTGGTTGAGATGCGGCTATACGTCAGCATGGCCGTCGTCATGTGCGTTTCATAGTGCCTAATGCAGAGCTGAACAGCGATGGTAAGCTGTTGTCCGTGCACGTACGCTGCTATCCTTGCAAAATGTACATTTCCTGGTAGAAGAACCCAAGCCACCCAATAGGGTATTGTTGTGGGCATTGCTGCTGCTTCCGTCGGTTTGTTTTAATTAATTATTAGCCTTGTGCCATGTTTCCGTCCGTCGTTCCATCATCTCCATCCACCGAGCGATGTAACATGCTCCACAACCACCACTGCATCCCGAGAGCGTCACCCTTCCGAATTCGGATCTTTAATGATGCTGGGAGGTTGCACCGAACGTTCTCGTGGTGAATAGCACGATGCTTCATATCCTTGTCCAACGGTGGCTGTGCAAAAAGTGCACGCTCTGCTGTTACGTTTAGTCAGAAATTCCTTTCTGGGTAAAGCCACCATCGACCGGACCAGGTGTGTGTATCGTGCATTTGCTTAGGTTGATTTGCTCCCCGGGAAAAGCTACGCCATATGTGCTTGTGTGTGTGTGCGTGTATGGAGTGGTGACGTATGCAACTTTCCGGGTGCACCTGCAGGTGCTTATTCGCCGATCCTTCTGCTTGATCTTCTCCTACACCAATTGGAGTCTTGTTCGTGCGACAAGGACTTAATTTGCAATAATGCATGTGTGTGGGTACACGAGTGTGAAAGCTATATAACTATAGCTGTAAACCCTCGGATCGAATTTGCATCGAAAAGTGCGTGCATTGCACCGTTGCGACGAATGCGGCGAACTTGGTGCCCATTAGCAAAAGAGGGGGTATACGAACGTGTTTGTGTTCGTGGTTTTCCCTAGATTTTGGGGAGCCTCTTCCTGCCGGCCAGTGCCGAATGGACGAATACATGCATACATACGTGCATTTCCATTGGCTTCTTCCTGCAGTTTTTCGTGACTATTGTCAGTTCCTCTCATAGGTTGGAGCGTTCGCCAGCATTCGTTGGAGGGAAGGAAGCTCCACTGTCCGAGGTCCTACCGCGGTTCACCCAATCACCGAGAAGAATGGGAAAGAAGGGCGAGTTGGCGAACCGGAAACAGTGCACAGACCTCGAGGGTACACGTTATATTATACGAGATTTAGTGCAAATATGTGTTTCAAATATTACTTCCTGCTTAGCTTGCATCCCCGTTCCTCTGTTGCGCGTTTGCCATAGTTTACGTCTTTGGTTGGTGTATGTCAAAACCAGCCAGCCAGCCAGTCAACCAGTCGTGGAACCCTTTTGTATGACTCCTTAACGGCTTCGATAACCACAAACGGTCGAAAATTCTCGTTAACTCTCGGCTCCTGATTCACACACGGGCAATGCGCGGAGTATTGGTGTCCCATAGTCGTCGTGCTTTGATCGATCGCGTCCCGGCCACAGGATTGCATTTTCGCGTTCACGTGCCGGTCTCGGCGGTCTTTATACCCTTATTCAGCTGGTTGCCAGTGTTCGTTCCGGTGTCATCAACGTGCATGTACGTGAGATCCTGAATTGAATAGTCGCTAGAATTTTGGTTGTTTTGATCAATGGCAACACATGTGTCATGGCTTGAGTTGTAAAAAAAAATCAGAACCGTGTAACTGATGCGGTTCTTGTCGAAGAAGGAAAGAACTGCGTCCAAAAAGAATTTGCTTCAAGAACTATGCATCCCGGACCAATTAGCTCAATGGTTCAGAAAAGGTAAATTCAAGAAAGGTAATTCAAAGAAAAAAAAGACTGAAAGAATCGAGGCTCGCGATTCGTTCATTTTTCAAAAAGAATTGAGCCGTTCCAGTTCACTAAAAAGAACTGGTAAGCCTATCTCTAGTCATGGCTCGATAATAATATTATGAATTTTGTGAGATTCCAGTGTAGCAAGGTATGACTATCCAGATCTGCGCGATAAAAATGAGTCGTCTTCTTCTATGGTACAAAGTCCTTAGGAGTACTTAATCTGTCATTTCTGAGTTCCGTGAGTTGTTTATCTCCGCAATAGGATAATCTGGTCCTGCGTACGAGGGAACGGTCCGGATGAGATTTTGGATCGGTCTTGTCTAGGCCTCCGTAGTGCGGACCGACTATCTAACTACGTGGTATAAATTAGTTTCGAAAGCCAGAAATTGCAGGCATGACCACCGAGTAAGTCGTTACGCCAAAGAAGAAGAACATTGATGGCACATATTTGCATAGTCAGTCCTTCTTACGGAGGAACGGTCCGGAAGGGATTCGATCCTCGGCTCTCCCGTGTGCAGACCGATACCAATATCTGTTCCCTAATTATTTGCACATGAAAGTAGACCATTTAGAGGTAGAAATGGTATTTTACCTCCTTTTTTTAAATTTTCAAATTCAAAACGATTCTTTTGTAAAGCTTTACTAATTAACATTACTTTAAATGCTTTCCCCATAGGGCAATTGTTTTAGTTGAAAGATATCTCTACATAGTGTTGATTGCATTTAGCACAAACTAGAAATATGGGGAAATGTTTCAATTTATCCTCAAATTATATAGCATGCGATACCGTACAATGAGCCGAATATGGACATTTGCAGATCTTGTGATCATATTTCGGAATTCAATTAAAGTGGATTTAAAATTGATTATTTTTTAGATCTAACTTCCTTAGTTGGATAGCAAGTCCTACGGTAACATTGTCCGAATGCGATATTGGACCGGGCTTATTGTGTGAATGCCGGCATCATTTTATCTAAACCACTTGGGTTCTTTACTTCTTACTGTTAACAATGTAGCATTTTAAAAGTTCTTTGTAAAAATAGAAATAAATTAAATGATTTACTCGAGCTCAAGTAATATGGGAAGCTTTATAGTTGCATGCATTTAAAAGTATTATTTCTTAAACATGGCAGAAATTGTGTTCATCAACATTCCCGTGAAACTGGTTGAATGTTTGTTACGGAGAAATGGACATTTTGGGATGCTGTTTCTAGAGATGATTGATCTGGCTTTATTCTAGAATAGGTATCATGTAAATCTACTTACAAAATAACAGAAAAGTAGAAAAATTCAATGTTGTTAGATTCTCAACCCGTATCAATCAATCCTTCAAGGTGAATTTGTCGTCCCTGTTCTAGAGTAAAGGATGCAACAAATTGAACCATTCTTTTCTCTTTTGCTCGTGCATAGCCGCACAATGAATCGGTCGTTCGGTCGGTCGGTCGGTTGGTTTGCTTTAGTTTGGTTGGTTCTGACGTTGGAGCACTCCAAAAGTAAAATATCCTTTCTTTTGCGTTGGCACCGCCGTCATCATCCGCGCGAACGTTGCGCGATTTTCATGTTGCTTCAATTGCATCCGTCCTTTCATATTATCCGGCGGGCGGATGGTAAGATGTGCACCGGACGCTCTTCCATTGTATGCTCGCTCCGGATCCATCACACCGACACACCGTTGTGCGAAGCGCTAGAGCCTTTCTCCACCGAGTTTTCCCGGGGCTCGCGTACACAGTCATCGTCGTCAACGGCCTGGTTGGTGACTAGTGATACACCTCATGGTACGGCATAAGGATGGGATCCTTAACATCCCTTTCCGACCAAATACACCATCCACTGGGCGAACAGTCAGTGGGCTGCTGTACGAACGCGCGCGCGTGTGTGTGTGTGCGAGAGTTCTCGCGGGCGTCGTATGTGCATCGTCCTAGCATTCCCTTTTGCCTTCCGAGCTCAAGTTTCACCGCCACATCGAACTCACCGACCGGGTTGTACATATAATTCGGAAGTTTTCCACACAAAATATGTTTATATAAAAGCGCAATCTTCCGCCCGTCTACGCTCGTTGGGATGAGCGTGTGGAGGCCTGTGAAACTAACTAAACTTTCCTCCATGTGGGCATTGGACACACACGGTTTGGTGTTTGCGGGCTTGAGACTGAGGGTGGATGTGGGTAGGATGTGGAGTTCTTCTTTCCGCTGGGCATGCATGCTGCTGCACCGGGCCTTGCATCGCCGATGAATGCAGTGGTGTGCAATAAAGATACGCACGTGTATATATGTATGTATAGAAAATCGCTAAAAGTATGAGGTTGCGTTGAGTGAGATTCGGTGCACATAAACTCTTGCCTTCCGTACGCATCCCCCCCCCCCCCCACTCCCCGTGGTTGGTTTGGATGCACTGGCACTGGAAACATTGGGTGGGTCACCCATTCTCCGCCCGACAACCGGAAGCTTGGGTTTGATTTTGAATTGATTTCGCGGAAGGTACGGGCACCATCATCTCCGGCGTTGATGTTGAGGGCGGTTGATGCAGAGAAAGCTGCTGATGCATCGGTGCATCTCGAAACTCAGAGAGCAGCTGGCTTTCTGTGCCGGTGCTGCTCGGGCTCGATCGAAAGGTGGAGAGACTCGGTTTGTGAAATACGGTGACCTAGGGAGAAGATTAGACCATTGTGCGTGCGTTTGAAATGAAACCCGCGTACACATACATGTGTATGCGGCGCAGACATAGAAGCTGCATGTTAAAGCACAACATCCAATACGGTATGCAACGCTATCTATGCATGATTGGTGCATCGTTTACGAGAGCTTTTCTTTTCAAGCGAGAAATCGCTTTGAGCGGATGTATGTTTGAGCTAGCCAGCGGTATCTGGATGCATTTGTTTCTCCAATACCGTCCGAATACGAACATCTCTGCCACTGTTATTGTACTGGGGCGATTGAAATGAAGGTCCAACCACCTGCCGGTGCTTGTGGTAAAGGTCCTCAGCTTCGACGAAGCGAACATTAAATACGCACCTGAACGCGCACCGTTCGTCCGAGCGAATGGACGATTTTTGGTTAGTTTCGTTAAATATATTCCCCTCCCTTTCATGTCTCTGTTGGGTGCTTAAGGGACCACATCTATTTTATTCTGTTTTGTGCTTATTGAGATTATTGATTTTCATGTCATGGAATAGGAAAGCGGGAAATATATAGTGCACCGGTGCATGGGATTAAACTGCACCAATACCGGTCTCACTGTCTGCTGCACGTAAGTCGTTGTACTCTCTCGGTGCGATGTTTTGTGGAGAATTTCGGACAAAGATGTACAAGTGATAGTCTCACATATACACGATGGGCTATACTGCTAGTAATTGCAAGTGCAGCATAATAACGTTGAGCGCACTGGAAATGAATGCAGCAAAAAAAATAAATAAATAAATTAAGCAAAAGATTCTCGTGATGTTAGTAGTAAACCACACCAGAGGAACTAGTTAGGGAACGTGAAACATTGATGAAATAAGAAATTATGAACTAATTTTAGTTTCATTCATTACGGAGTTTATTTAAATAATAGAACAACGCAAATGTTATCGTCAATAATCGCAGGACATGATATTCAAATGGTCTGAAGCGACATAATAATAAAATGGTATTAGCGACATTCGTCACAAGAAAATGGAAGCACAAGATATTACAATCGTAGCACATGTTAAAACAACGTTAGTGTGGCGGAATCAGTGATGTGGTATGTCACGAATATAAACGCGCAGAGGGTAAAATGTTAAGATCGGGGATGTTTTTTTTTCAGAAAATTTGCTGTAATTTTCAGGATTAAAATGTAATCTACTTCTTCTATAGCACTACAACCTCGAGAGGTCTTGGCCTGCCATTTCAAGCTTCCGTGACTTACCAACAGGATAATCAGTCCTGCGTACGGAGGAACGGCCCCAATAGGATTCGATCCCCAGTCCTGACGTAAAAGATCGGCGCCGATATCTCTTCAGCCACCGAACCGCTCTACACTACACTTAGTTTTCCGAATTAACTTAAATAAACTTAAAAAAATTATAACGCAATCTAACTTTCCGCTGGACTAGCTGGACTTTTTTTTGTCATTGTATAACGGCCTGGCCGTATTAGACTTAGTTTACCACGTAGCAGGATAGTCAATCACTGCTACGGGGGAGCAGTCCGGATAAAAAATAAACAAAATAAATAAATTAATTAAACTAAAACTGTCAATGTAAAATCAAGTTGGGTCCATAAGGACAAGTCTCTCAACGGGAAAACACGTTAAACACAGTTTTGATATTAAAATGTTGTTTTTTAACTCTGATGTAAATATCGCCAAGAGTCGCAAATTGTACATTGTATGACTCTGCTCATATTAATCGAAGCGAACAAGTCTCGAACTCTTGAAGAATTTGCTGTTATATGCTGTAGAATTATATTCAAAAAAGAGAACAAGCGCTGTAAGCTCTATGAGTACAGGATACGGTGGGTTATTTTCAATAAAACTTTACTTACATAGATACTCGAAATTCCATATCCTAATACAAGCGCTGGAAGAGCGTAAAAAGTTACTAAAAGTTAGCGTACAATTGCGAAATCGTAATCATGCACTAGTTATCTACCGTTGGAAACTTTGTCGCGGCCGCATCGGAGATACGGAAAAGATGGCAACGAGAGGAATGGCGAATGTTTGGATCATCCTTGCGGCTAGGTCAGGCAGCGCGAGGCAGAGCCAAGCACTGTTGGGACGCGTTCCTTCAGCCAAAGGCACATCAGCGTGTTCGCAAAACGAACGAACGAACAAATCCTTCATCTTGGCTCTGTGTTTCATGTTTCTGTTCGCTTTCTTTTTCTCTCTCCTTTCCAGTGGCCACATCCGAGGACTCCCCGGCGGCAATGAAGCTGAAGAAGATGTGGCTCAAGACACCCGTCAGCGAGGAGCAGGCCGCCCAGGCGGTGCTAGATCCTGCCCTAGGTTAGTGTTTTCGTCTTTCTCGTTTTTTCCCAATTTGATATCTTTGTTTTACGCCCTCGCATTCGCTGGAGTCAAGTATGGCATGCTAAATTTTCAATTTCGAATCTGAAACAAGGAACACACCGAACTGAACCGGTGTACTGCGTTGCTTGCAGCTATGCCGGTCTCCTGGTTCTCCATTTGTGAGGTATCAAGATCAAGTGTAGCATAAAGATGCAAAGAAATACACGGTAGACGATGAGCCGAGGCCACTCAGAAGTCGACGGCACCCAGCTTGTGTATGTGTTTGTGTGTGTTTATACACGCGCACCATGAGATATTGCTGCAGGATATTCAAAGTTTTTAAGATGCTTCGAAACTCCTTATCGGTGGTACCGCCATCAATGGGGGAAGAAGATAGTCTCGTTATTTTAAGGCTACTTGTGTTAACCAAGCGACGACAACGCTGGTGATGGCGAAATTGCAGCGGAATGGACCTTGCTCGCGGAAAGTTTTTATTTGATTGAAGCCTTCCAGTGGTTGGTCAGCAACGCGTCCAAAAACAACGTTTTCCCCCAATCAAATACCGTCGCTTCTAGTTGTCCCTCAATCGAGAAGATAATTACAGTCACCGGGTGGAGAAGGCACGGTTGTGGAGCGAACATTTGGCGTTTATCGAACCGCTCCTTCCCGAAACGGCCACCTTCGACGGGTACGGCAATAATTTGCCATCGTCTTCCGAGTGTTGTTCCCACTGGTCCAACGAATTTCGCGCTGGCTGGCTCTATGATAGTCTGCAGTACGAATTTTCGTTCGATGCTGTGAAAGCGATGCCACTCGGTCGGCGGCGCATCGGTGGGAATGGATTCTGGTTTTTCAGTTTGGGCGTGGTTGGAATGTTCATTTATGTGTGTACGTTCCTTTTTCCCCCTGCTTAGTTAATTTGCATGCGAACAGCTCAAGTTCATCGCGAGGTAGTAATTAGGGAATTATCGTGCCTTATTTTCCTTTTCACGTGCATCAAACTTAACATCTTGCGGAATTGATTATCGTGATGAATGCGTAATTTGAGTAATAATATCTAGCGTTTAACAAACTAAACAAAACTGCCTGATTCGTGCGTTGTTGTGAAGAGTTTGAAGCTGCAATATACAGATGCAACATATTTACTGTAAAAAAAGCATCTCAATTCAGCCTCACTGTGTTACTTAATCAAAAATTTGGACACAGTAATAATCGAGCATAGCTTTGTTCTCTGTTCAGTGAGATACAACGACAGACTAGAATTTTCCAGCACCGGAGAAAAGGTAACTGAAAAAGGTCGTTCATCGCGCGCAACAGGAATTGAATTTCAAAATACGCGCTGGTGTCGGCAAAAAAGGAAGAATAAAGCAGTAATCGTCCTTCCCCTTATCTCTTACTCGCTTTTGCACATTTTCTCAAAGAGCCCCAGTGAGAATGTTAAAAAAAGAGCGCCGAAGAAAACTGTGGTGTCGGTCGAAAGTGTTATGGCAGCATCAGGATATAATATCTTGCGATGGACGAAAAAGGAAACAAATAGGTCCCCACTTGTGACCATCCACATCAATGGGAAACAAGTTTGCAAGTGTAAGTGAGGGTTGAAAAAGGCGAACATTTTTGTGCAACTTTTATTTAACTTAAAGTATTCTTTTTTATCATTCCTGGGAATCTGTTGGAATTTTCCTGATTTCGTAACTTATTTATTTAGTAGAATTTATCCATCTTTAAATAAGAATAACGTCTAATCAAGGGAGAGAATAGACAATTCTTCGTGAAATATTCCATGAGTCGACAGGAATTTCCGACGTGCTGCGTTGCCAGTATCTTCACACATTAGTTTGAGTTTATATTGTTTATCCTGTGGACGAACAGAACGAACGGATTATGCGAATTCTCGCGAATTCATACTCGACGTCGGTAGGGGTGTCAAGTGACCAATGTTCTAATGACTTCTACCCTCCAGTCGTGCTCATGTGAACCGGAAATTTAGTGCAGGTGCGCATGGTAATGTGTGCATGTGTATATATATACAATCAATCTGCGGTGCTGGATAATAGAAAGTACTGGATACAGAGATGTGAGCACCTTGGTTCCTTTCATCTGAGCTCGAAATTAAAGGTACACACATGCGCACCCTTCCTTCGGCTGAGTGGTGGCAGATTTGTTAGCGCAAAAGCGGGCTATATTGCCCACAGCCAGTCAACCCGGCTTTTCCCTGTCCCCGAGCTTCAACGTTTAATGGTGGAGCATAACGTGTTGGGAAATTGCTGCCAAACGAAAGGGGAGGGGGGGGGGAGTTGGTTTGTTTGTTTGCATTTTGTTGGCAAACGGGATAAGCAGAAAGGAAATGTGAAAACAAGTGGTGTAGGTGAGTAGTTGGGCAGAAAGAGAGATTAGCAGTGGAAAGGAATGTACGCAACGAGTGTCGTCATGTGTTGTCTGTGACACTGCCAAAACTAATCGTATCCCGCTGGTGGTAGGGCAGCATTGCCTATCTCCTGTATCCATCACGTCGGTTCTTTCACTCGTGTTTTCTCTCTACCTTTCTCTCAAACTATCGCCCTCGCATTTTTTTTTTCTGATATTCAATGATTTCAATACGCGTTTGGTCGATCAGGTTGGTAACGAATGCAGTCCCGGAAACCGTGGAGTATTTCTACGGTGTGTGAATATCCCTCCATGTCACATATCCATTTGCCTCCCTCTCGTCAGTGCTATGCTGTCAATGTTGACGCAAAACCAGTTTCGGCCTACAATCACAATCAATGAACAAGGTTCACGATCTTACCTAGGGCCAAAGGGACATGCAACGCTTTATGTCCGATTCTTGTTTGGAACTCGTTCAATGATTCCAATGAGTTTTACCAAACCATCAACTGCTACACCAATACCAACAGGACAAACATCATCACCATCATCATCATTCTTCAGAAGGACGACGGTGGTTTCGTGTCCTTCGTTGAGTCGCGTGCAATGGGCCGAATTGATAAGTTCATAAAGCAATTGTCAACTATGAATCAATTTCCGAGTTTGATAATTTAAAGTTAATTTTCAAGTTACATCACTTTCGCTATTTCTCTTCATGTTTCTCGTACATCAGTATTTGGTAAGCTTTCTGTAATATGATTACCCCTATGTCATGGATCGATTCTGATCCGAATCCTCGTAGTCTTGAAGATAATTTGTTTTAAATCCAAAAATGCTGTAGTAACCCATTATATGATATGGTCGTAAATCCAAGAAGCAAGGATTAGATTGCTTATACTTCAGGCTACAGTGGTCCAGTGGCCGAAGCGATAACGGCGCTTTCAAACGCCAGATCCGGGACGTAACCTCGTAGTGACGACTGACTATCCAACTACGTGGTATTAATACTAGAAATACCGGACCAGACATTTTGACTGATCCAGTACCTTTCAATCACTCTTATTTGTTAACGTTAAATAATTCTACCAATGGTAATGCATGACTTTTACACATCCAATAGAATGTTATGTTTTAAATATTTGAAAATATTTTTTTCTATATAATATTGAAAATTAATTACGTTATGGGCAATTCTGCCGAGACCAGTCATTTTGCCTAGAACTTTTTTCGCATGATAAACAGCGTGATTCTGCGCAAAATATTGATTAAAAATGTGTGTGTTGATCAAACATAGACGACGCCCTACAGCGTCTACTTAAAAATGACATAAGAAACAATGTTTTACAGTTCAATAAGCCACTTCATTTGCCACTTTGCAAAATTCCACCGATCTTTATGTTGATGAGGAGCCAACGTTAAGTGAACCTGGATAAACTAGTAAAAATCATGAATTCGAAATCCTGATTCGGGTGCGTGTGGGCGATCTAAAGCACTTAGCGAGCTGGGTAGTCCGGTGTCGTTTTAATGACGTATCACAGAAACTCATCTAATTCGTTAGAGATTAATTAGTTTTTTCAGGTCTTTGGAAGTTAATTGAATCTCTTTTAATCTTCTTCTTCTTTGGCGTAACGACCTACTCGGTCATGCCTGTCATTTCTGGTTTATGAGACTTATTGATACCAAGTAATTAGATAGTCAGTCCTCACTAAGGGAGAACGGTCCATATGGGATTCGAACCCCGATCCTGTAGTTTAAGACCGGCGCGTGAATATCCCCTGGCCACCGGACCGCCGGATATCGAAATCTCTTTTAATATTTAATTCGATTACAAGTTTTAAGGAATTTATTTGAAGATCGGATAGTACTTCGCTTCTATGAAAATCATACTCACCCAAACTTATCAATCCAACTAGCTTGTCGCACGCGTGGTGTATATATGTTTTGCCAGGATAACGCACCGATCGCGCACAGCGCACACATACACACTCGGCCACAGCATCGATCCGCATCGTCGTCGGTTGATGGCTCAGTGCTTCAAACATTGACCCCATCCTTCCCGTCCTTTTCAACCCTTCCACATTAACGTTCTCGGCCGAATGCTTTCCCCCCTCCAACCTTGCCTTCTTTGTTTCTGTATATGTGTGAGCGAGCGTGTTCCGGAAAGAGAACAGGAAAGAGAAAATGCGACGAAATATATATTGCCGGCGATGGCTTTTCCTGATGGTCTACTACCCACATCGGCCCACTACCCACCTTGGTCCACGTCGTTCTGTTGGATCTTTCCGTACCCTTCCCCTGTTTTCATCCGCGTGTAATTCTTCTTTCGCGCGATCGAATCCTGGCCGCCGTCGATGGTTGCTTAGGGTTTTCTCACCGGAACAGTTGTTGTTCTTGGTGCCATGAGCTTTAGGTTGGGTCCTCTTGCACACATACAGCTCACAATCACCTACCCTTACAACGCACACAGACAGTTGCAGTGCAATATAGTTGGTACCGGCAGTATTGCAGCAGCCGCAGCCGCTCGCCATGTTGTGTTGCGCTGAGCTTGCCCAGACTTGGTGCTTCTTTTGCATCGCACTCCCAATCCCTCACCGCCCTCCAACAGTGCCAACTAGTGTTTCTTCTGGGTAGAACTGCTCCCTGTCTGCCCTATCATCATCAGCATCGAATACAAATTTTACCAATTTCTCTATCCCTTTTATGGGTCCGGTCAGGGTGGCACAAAAAGGATGGATGGAACACTCGGCAACATCATGAGGGTGGGTAGTTCCGTTTTTCAAGACCTCTCGCGTATTTTCCGCTCCTACATCTTACTAAGGGGATGGGAGGGTTCGTTGGGCCTTTGGGTTTTGTATTCGATGTATGCAGAAAATAATGTAAACTCGAAACACTCTCTCTCTCCTTTCTGCTCTTTCGCGCATTTCGCGTACTTACTACCAGTCCACTTGTATTCGTTCTGTCTCCTAGTATCCTATTTGTGTGTTTCTTCCGAACCCACCACCCACACCCACATTTTCACATTGGTGAGTTTTTGGCTTTAACAATTTCACTTTTGCGGCAGCGCGCTCGCCCGTTTCTCGTAATATACTTTCATCCTCCTGTGGCACGTTTGCACAGCCTCCATTCTTGATCCCTTTTTCGGCTCTCCCGTCCGGGAACGGTTCTTCCTCTTACTTCCTTCTCACTCCGGTCGCACGAAAGGATCGGCAATGAATTTCCCGCACTCGTACCCTCTGTTTTACCTCCTTGGTCCATTTGATCATCCTCCCGTACCATCAGTCCAAAACTCCATCAGCAAACTTTATTCAGCGTTCTCCGGACGGCTGCAAAACTTGCCTCAATACATTCAGGATAGAACGTCAGGGGATGGGTGTAGGTGTCGTGTGCTCGGGCTCGAAGGGTGGTAGTAGTACCACCCCCTATCCGCTCAATGTCGTCGTCGTCGTCGTCGTCGTCGTGCTGCTGCCTTACACCGCTGTTCATCCAATAATTCTTTTCTTCTTGCCTCACAAACCACCAAAGCTTCAATGCGCTTTCTCCTCCGCTGCTAGCGAGTTCTCGATGGCTTTCGTTAGCGGAAATGCTGCTGCCGTATCGAGTTGCTTTTTTACACGGGGGCGAAAACAAGTAGGGATGAATGTACGTATACGTGTTTGTGTGTTTGTACGCGTGGCTGTGTTGAAGGTAAAGAGCTTGATTTGTGGGGCGACGTTCACAAAATGAAAAACTCTCGAGCAAAAAAAAAAAGGAAGAAATGAACAAACACAGACAAATATAAATACAAAAAAATTATCATTGATAAAAAAGTATAAAGTAAAATGAAATTACGCACTCAGTTCGTGTTTTCCTTTCTTTGCAATCATCAAGCTAGATTTTGTTGTCTTACGTTTGGTAATGATATTTCTACCGGTATCGTTGTACCAGCAGATAATCATTTACCCATTTTCACGATAAGGATTAGCTGTTTTATGAAAGCAATTTTAGTGGTATCGAGCGACTTCATTTTCTCACATGCCAGGAACGGTACAAAATCCCGTCCGGACTGTTGTATTGTAGCATGTGCTGACTATTTCTCTGTTTTTCATCTGTGGCACTACAACTTCGAGAGATCTTGGCCTGTCATTTTTGGCTACCGTGACTAGAATTCACCCGTAACAAAATAGTTACTTCTGCGTCCAGTGACAGGAATCTAGTGACAAAGATCAGTGACAGGAAAACTTCTCGGAGGAAAGAGTTAAATAGAAAAAATGCACATGTAATAGAAGTGGATAGAAAAGCATTGTTATGAAATTTATAGTATACGTTAAAAAAAATTTCGACCTTTTTTGATATTGTATTTAAAATATTAGAAAAGAACAATTTATCTGGGCATTTGTTGGAATCCTGTTCTGAAGTATGATTTAAAATCCCCATTTTATCATAATGAGCAAACGTTTGTCCAAATCGGTGATTACCGAAAAACTGATAACATACAACAGTGTACATAACGAATCTAACAGTCGAATCAACAGTCTGCGAATCTAATAAACAGGCTTTCCTGGTGGACGCATTAACGCCACCTTTGTTGGGGTCTTCCACTTAAAAGGATTTCACGGGATGGTTCATCCGGTGTCATTCGCATGACATGGCCACAACTCATAGAGCTCTTCATTATACCGGTGTCTCCATTGTCCTTACACGCATTAGGGGCCAAAAATCCTTCTGAGAATTTTCCTCTCGAACGCGACTGTAAGGGTTCCGTTAACTGTGGGCTAGAGATGGGAATAACTTCCTTTTTCGAAGAGTTTATTTACTGTTACTCCTTCCCCATTGGGATTGAAATCTTTAAACAACTCTTTCGAGAGTTGATTCAATTAATTCCACTCTGAGGGAGTTGTAAATCGCCATTGAGATTTAAATGTCTAAGACTTGAAACAACTCTTTTGCGATATAAATTCAAAAGAATTAAAACAACTCTTTAGGATTTAACTATCTGCGGCGATTAACAACTCTCGAAAGAGTTGTTTCAACACTTTGGGATTTCAATCTATGGCGACTAACAACTCTCTAAAGCGTTGTTTCAACTCTTTGGATTTTAAATCGCGAAAGAGTTTTTAGGCTACATTATCATGAGTTTATTCAATTAATTCTTTCGAAAGATTGAAATCTCTTATTCACTCTTATTCTTTTCGCAAAACACTACTTTGGACAAAGTCCATGTCAATACAACTTACTAGTAGATATTTAAAAGTCGTACCAGTGTTGCTACATATTTTTAGTGTTGCTCAAACCACAAATTTAAAAAGATCTCAAGACCTGACTGTGCTCATGTAAAATTTGACCATAAGGCAATATTTATTCGCTTTTCGGATAAAGCAGCAATTTGTTTGTTCATGGAGGTCTACGACGGTGACCATCCGCTGGGTGTTGTAAGGTTTTACTCGACTATAAGATCTTCGAGTCTTGGCCAATCATTTTATTTACCACCCAGTTCAAGTTACCTCACCTCAGAAATGTATGATAACCTTTTTATGTCCCGAAGGAGATGCCTCGGAGTCGCGCTATTGTCGGTTCCTTTGGCTCATATTCGTATTGCCTCAGTAACGATGACCCAATTTTCGCGATTTGAGCTCATTAATGCTGTGTGATGTGTTTTCATGATCGCTTCAGTGGCCAACAATATGGATTGAACCACCGAAAGGCTGATGATCGGAAATCTGTCTATTACAAACTTCAAGACCTCACTATTTTTTCAGATCTTATGTGACAAGAGAGAGAGAGAGAGGATGTCTGATAACCAATAATTTATGAAAAAATAGGCACTGAACCGTCGCATTTATTTAGTTGCCAATTTTTCTTGGAAAGCCTTTTTCCTATCAATTCTGGTCTGGCTATCATGTAATTATCATTCAATCATTGGAGATTTATACGCAGTTCTAGAATGTGGAACAAGACTAATAACCTGAGTTATATCAACCAGAAAAATGCTTTGACGAGCAGCTGATCGTAACGTTTAATACGTAATAGATCTATGCTAAAACTCAGCGGCCAATTTGGTTTACCAGTTCTTGTCTGGAAAACATGCTGCGAATAAACCTCCAAACGTTAAAACGCATACAGAAAAACAGTAAAAGGCTTGATAGACTTTGATGGCTTTTTCAGGAGTTCAACAACGGACGGGTGATCAATTTACACTTCAGACGTAAACCACAGCACGTGTCACAGCTCTGTGGGAAATCTATCGCTCGTTTGAACGGTTATTAAAAATCGCCCAAAAACATTAAAGCGAGGAAAATTGGGCAATAATAATGAAGGTAACCACGGAAGATCTGGCGTGGCGCGGCTGCTGTGGTGGTGTCACTGACATTGGAAATCAGATGCTTCATTTTACGACGATGCGCAATCTGCCCCCCATGTCAATTCAATGTTTCAATGTTGCACTGAAAGCGAATGAAACGATTCGATCGCAGCTCGAGAGAACGCGGCGATGAATAAATCACGCTAACCAGGTGTGGCGGCCCCCGTGCGCCTGCAACGATGGTTGGAAATGGAGCATAATAATTATGTTTTGGTTGGTGTGTGCGCCAACGTGCACCGGGATGTGGCGTTTTTATTTCATCTTTTTAATGTAGCTTTTATCAACACTTGTTGAACCGGCGAATTGTCCGTTGAAACACTGGTGGAAATTGCGGTTTTGTGGTTCACCGTCGAGTGGCCAGTTTTTTTTTTTTTTTTTTTTTTGCCAGATAATTGGTTCACCGCCGTGTGAATGAGCTATACGTAGGAGTGCGAATAATATGGATTATTGATTTTGTACTTTAACGAATTTCAATGCTACTTTAAAAACTTACAACATACGGACAATCATCGCCCGTCGCTGGTTAAATGTCGGTCATTTAATTTTCTTATTTGATTGTTTAAGCGAAGACGAGGAGGCGTTATGCTTATCTAAAGCCTTTTTAGCCCCTTTAATAGATATCTATCCTCTGTATTGAGGATTGGCTATTCAACTACGTGGTATCAGTAAAGTAGTAAGTCAATATACGGTCGGTATGATGAAACAGGTCCGTAAGCCATGGTGCAGAAAAAGTCTAAGCTGAAATTCACTGGATATATTGGCTCCAAACATGAAAATGCATATAAAAAGAAAAATACAATATGGTAGTGGTATGTAAGATACTAATGGGGCGGTCCGGTGGCCGAAGCAATAACGGCGCTGGTCTCACACGTCAAGACCAGGGTTGAAATCCCATCTGGACCGTTCCGCCGTAGTGAGGACTGACTATCCAACTACGTGGTAATAAAAAGTCTCGTAAGCTAGAAATGGCAGGCATGACCGAGAAGGTCGTTACGCCAAAGAAGAAGAAGAAGATACTAAAAATGTACTACATAGTTAACATTTGCTTAATGTAGACGCCATATAGCTGTTTCTTCCAACATTTTTGACAAATCATAAATTTACACTTCAAGGTTGTCTGGTCTGGTCAAGGTCTGATCGTCTAGAACAGTGATGTCAAACTCAACAAACCTATCTATGTTTGACATCTATGACCGAAGTCCCCGTCAACTGCAGCAATTGCCTTCAAGCTGGTCAGTTGTCGGGAAATAGAGCATTCTAAGATGTTGCAGACAATGAAGTGGATGTTGGAAACGTTGGTATGTGGCAATTATCTCGGCTATGTCAGTGGCCATAACAAATTAAGTGCACTGTTTGTTGTTCTGGTTCTATCGATAAGGCCAGAATACGGCGAGAATAAGTCCAAAACTTTGGATGGAATTCTTTCTCAACAGCAGGGGAGCGAAACACTGTATTTTTTTATAGCGTTCTGCCCGCGGCCCATATACTTGACTTCACTGGAACATTGTTACGGCTTGTCATTCAAGGAGCATATCTATATTACAGTAACTAGAGCACGCAAAGCTCTAGACATTATGTCGATTGTATGCGGATGTTCATGGCCTTTTCTATCTATAGGTCCTATATGTATTGTTTTTGGGTTAGGTGTATAATTGAACATGCCTGCGAGATTTGGGCTCGGCTGGTGTCTCGATATCTCAAAGATTATGATCTTTTCTTGACTCTTTTGACATGCTGATATCCCTATGCTACCCCGTTGTCGGATGCTGGGCGTTGTAGACCAAAAATTACGTCTCTCACATGCGCAAATCATTTTCAATACTAAGAGCCCAAGTATCCTCCTTTAAATCCGAAAGTTCGCTTTCTGCGTCTTCGTTTCCCTCTGCTCATACGGATCCGTGTTACTTTTTACGATCAACATGAAACATTTCCTCGTAAGTTGAAATCCTTTAACCTTGTTTGACAACAGCATTCAACCCTAATTGTCGAGTTCTCGATTGCAAGTAAAATATACAGGTTGACGAACACTTTTTTGATATATAAAGTTTCTGATACAACTGCAGTACAAATTTCTCATTTAAAGTTTAAACTTAAGCCATCAGCATGTAACATGCAACAACCCATTTAAGGAGGTTAGCTTTGAGCAAAGAAGGACGTGATTTGTGGACTACGCCATATCATTTCGCCGAACACACCGTTCGTATCATTCTCGAGAGAGATTGCAGAGCGCCATCTATAACCGTTCCATGGTACTGCTTCCCCTTGCTCCAACTGGACGCTTGATCGGTTGCGTTTGCCGTTTATGCTCGGTTGCTTGGATGGATTCCTCACCACAAGTCATCTCGCTTGGGTTTGCTGTACATGTGTGGGATGTATCGGGTGTAACTGTGTGCGTTGTGTGGGTATGTAAATCCACCAACCAAAAAGGGCGACCGACCGGATACAGCCACAACAGCCGAAAGCAGAACAGCAGAGCCCGGATCCTTTTTTTCATTTCCACTCGCGAAAATGGGTTTTCCCGCTACTGCCACCCCCCCCCCCCTCTTCATCACATCGCTACCTTCCATGTACCACTCTCCCCGATCACAACCCCCAGTACTGGGTGTTCCGGAATCGGTTGTGTTTTCGGATGCTTCTTTTTTCTGTTGATGTAGAAAGGGCGCCCCAGTCACGAGGGGTGGGAAATGAAGGGTGGAAGATTATACGAAAATTTTCGATACACAAAAACCCTCCTTCACGGTTCGTTCTCATCTACGTACCTTTTTGCCCTCGAACTGCTGCACACGGTTGCTTTCCTTTTTATAGTAACAGCTTGTGATATAGCGAGGTTTTCCCGGGGCCCAGTCTCTACTAGTTCGGGTAATAGTAGAAGAGTCCGTCATCGGGCAGGATGGTTTGTTCTCCTGTGCAATTAGAAAAGTGGGAGAAATTTCATTAAATATTGAGCACCCATTTTCTCGCACCGTCGGGGTGTACACCCCTCCACACTACCATCACTGGTGAAAGTTTGGGTCTGCGCGCCCTTGCTCCAAAATTCGGTACCCACCGACACCCGCTTCCGTTTCCTTTCTTTATTCAACATCGCCCCGACGTCAAGCGCCATCGCCATCGAGTTGGTACTTGCGAAAACGCAAACGCAACTGTAGAAAATAACCTCCACCTCATGGTGAGGTAGATACACCTCTGCGTTATCCTTCCCATTCGTGTGCGACCCGTGTAGTGCAGATACCACCACCGACACACAAAAAAAATTATCTCCAGGGACAGATGAAAAAGGTGGTTTTCTGTCGTCGATACGCGATAGCAGCGACACACTTCGTCCCGAAATGAAAGATGAAAGTGCGTCCATGTTGTGTATGTAGCTTTTGGTAGGTTTGAAAAGCACCGAAGAGACGCCCATGAAAAGCGCTGATGTGTGGTGTTTTGCACGGTCTATCAAGTCCGCGTTACCATGGGGAAGCTATGGATACTTTATCGCTGTTATTTAATTCTGTCCCACCATTGAATTTATGTGTTCGGTATTACAAAAATGAAATGCGATGATGTCGTCATATTTTTGTCACAAACTTAATCGTAAGTATGATACTAATATCTAATTATTTATTTGTTCATGATTATGCAGGAAGCTCTAATGCGCCCAGTGTTAATTGGTTTCTGTGAGGGCATCGGATTGGTTTTTGCCGGACATGCACGTCACGTTTGAGTGTAGTTCCCAAACAACCGCGATGCATATTGAATTTCAAATCCAATTGGGACTTCAAATGCACCTTTCGTTCGATATTAGTACATCGGTTCCGGATTCGGTTCTCCAAGCGATCTTGTGCGATTAACGCACGATGCCATTGCAGTAGTGTGCCCACCGCCGCCATGTTGCCATGGAAGTCTGTCAAACTTTTCCACGCTTCGACGGTTTTACCGTTCATGGACAGGGTGCGGCCCCTATGGAGAAGGTAATTGATGTAAAGAGAGGAGGAGCAATGGTGAACCGAAAATCGAATTTCGCCAAAAACTGAAGTGGGCACTAGCACTCCAATACAGTACTACCATCCTGCTCAGTACGACTGACGCAAAGGGATGTTAGCTAAAAAAAGCCTCATCAATTCTAACCTCAACCAGCTCGCACCTCCGCGTGCTCACTGGTAGCATTGCCTTTTGCGTAGCAGAAAAAAAGAAAACCCCAGACCCAGATACACGTACGGACGCGCTCGAATACGAATATACCCGCGTATATTAAATTTCAGCTTGAAAGTCCTTTACACTGAGACAGGACCGAGAAAGAGCGAGAGAGAGCGAGTGTGCCCCCCGGAACAACATCCCTTTCCAACGTTTCGTTCTTGCCTAGCAGCAGACGTATGTAGCAGGCATTGGAGAAAATGCGGCAAAGGTTTTCCATGCCCTCTCGTCGTTCCTCCCCCCTGAGCGCTACGCTGTATAATGTATATGTATGTGTTTGTATGTATGTTTCGAGCAGCATGGGCCTATTTGTTTGCGTACATTGCGCCCTGGCTTGCGCTTAAATTGCACTCGGCAAAATAGGAGGAAAAGCCAACCGGTTTCAACGAAGCAAGAAGGGATCGGAACCCCCCAAAGAATCGTTTGGTAGGGACGGCACTGTTAGCAGGTGAAGTTGATGGCGGGTGTGTGGGAAGGGATGTGTTGGTGTCGGAAGAGCAGAAAAGGACACCGTTGATTTGTGTTGTGCTGGAATCCTGAAATCAGGCAAAACCGAAAACGGACTTGCATGCGTAATGGTGTGCGTAAACAAAGCGCAAATACAACGTCATTATGTGCGTGATGAGGGAGAGAGGCCGGAATAGATAGCAAGAGGAATGGCATGGGTGGTGGGGGCCCAGCTATACTGGCAACCGTGAAACATTCTACAGGACGACAACCGTTGTGGGAAAATTGAACGCTTGCTTATATCGAATGGGCTTAGTGCGAGGGGGAGGGATGGGTGTGAGAGTGATGTTTTCGGAGAGAAAATCCTTCCCAACGCGCTGTGTTGCAAATTCGACCAGTGCGTTTCCGGTCATAATGCCACGCTATCATATAAAAGAGCGCACCATCGATAGAAACTATTGAGTAAAAAGATATTGAAATTAAATGATATATTTATTTGCTTCTTAATTTTTTAAAGTGCGGCCACCGCGTATTATTGCCCACTGAACGTTTGTTATCGTCATTACAAGAAGTAAGGATTACAAAAGCGAACTCAGCTTGAGATTAATAAACATTCTAAAAACGATATGTATATATGACACTGTCTAATGGCAGAGAGAACATAGGGTTTTATGTAGTTTGGGACACATGGTGCTGCTGGCTTCTATGACAGTTGCACTGACCCGCGCTTAGACTGGTGCATTGAATGCGTAGACGATGCTTTCCATATCAACCAAAACGCTAAAGCGACGATGACGCGGACATGCATGAAATTGATTGCATGCATGCTTAATTAATACGGTCGCCTTCCGGTTGTTGTTTCGCACGATGTTGCTGGTCACTAACGGAAGAGTCACCCGAGCAAGAGTTGTACGGAGGAAAAGAAGAGTGGTAGTGAATGTGCGGGTGATTTTTCCTACATTTTCCTCCTTGCTTGTGAATGTGCATCGGCATCACCTTGCGTATGTTCCGGCGAGGGTATGTGGCCGGGAGCGGTTTGCATCCTATACATGATCTGATCTGTTGGTCTTCCTGTCTACGACGCTAAAAGCACGCAACTGCGCGTGATGTTGTGGATTGATTTATGCGAAGTTTCGCTGACGAGATGTTTTAGAGAACAAAACTGATGGGCAATTTCTTCTCTAGAATCGATCAGTGGTTTTTATCGAATGAGCGAATGAGAAATAAGCAAGAATTTGAAGTAATTCTATGTAATTAAACAAAAACTTTATATTATTCTCTCTCTACAAATTATGTATGTATATATTTTAATGGTTTCACAATATTTTATTAATACACTATATTATAAAGTAATCTGATCTAACTGTTAGACAGGATGGCCACTCAACCTGGAAATCCGGTAAAAATGTGTTTAATTTCTTTTTCGGATTCGCGCTGGTGTGAGAATTTCGGGCATGATGTGCCTACGCGCTCTACCTAGTCCCCGTTTTTTCTTCGTCTTATTTCCTTACGTTGGTGTCCTACAAATAATACAATACATTGACATAGACGAATCATGCAAGCTTCATAGTATCTTCTGAAGCACAAGGTGGAATGTTGCGAATGGACAGTGGAACATTGCAAATCCGTTGTGGAGCGTTGCAGTCATATAGTGGAATATTTCATGCAATCAGGGGAAATTTAAAACCGGCTGCAGAATTGAAACGCCAACTGGAGAAAACTGTCGAGCTTGGTCTACTGTGTATTACAGTTAAGCTTTAATTAACAACAAATGATTAAACAAAACTTTCACTACTAACTTTAGCCGACAGAAAAAATGTATAATTTGTTGTAAATACCTTTTTGTTACCGGGTCGAATGTTTACATTTGAGCCGACGGTCGTGGTGGCATTTTGACAGCTCAATAGCCGAGTTGCAAATGTCCACTGTCTGAATACAATTTTCCATTATATAATTGCAAAGTTCCATAACAGGTTTCGAAACCCTGTATTGCCCATGAGGAGTTGAAGTGAAGTGAATTTGGATAAGCTAGGAATAAACCGGGAATTTGAAATCATGATTCGGGTGGTCACTCTGGTTAAGGGGAAATAAACGTTCCGATGAGAAAAAAAAACAATCTGGACCGAAATGAGGATAACGGAAGATGGAATTTAAATAGTGGCCGCGTTCGAGAGGAAGATGCTCAGAAGGATTTTTGGCCCCGTATGTGTGGAAGGACAATGGAGGAGCCGCTATAATGACGAGCTCTATGAGCTGTACGGTGATCTCACAATCGTGCAGCGAATTAGGCTCGCCAGGCTCCGGTGGGCTGGTCACGTCATGAGAATGGCATCGGACGACCCAGCCCGTAAAGTCCTTTTAGGCCGTCCACACGGTGGCGTGGTAGGCCCAAACTGAGATGGAGTGATGGCGTTGACGCGTCCGCCAGAATGGCCGGGATACTTGATTGGCAGACGACGGCGCTAGATCGTGAGCGGTATCGAGGATTGTTGCAGCAGGCCAAGACCGCGAAGCGGTTGTAGCGCCTGATAAGTAAGTAAGTAAGTAAGAGTTGTGGTGGCACGGATAGCTCGCAGTAATGTATCATCAATCCCAACTGAAGTACGGTGATGGGGTATGAATAAAGGAGGACTTGAACGGAGGGAACGGGTAAGGACATATGGAGGAATCGAAGTGCGTAGGACCGTGGCATCTATGGCGTCCAACAAAACAGTGGCGGCAAAGGAGGATTGAGCACATGATCGGTGAACTTCTAATGGTTGCAGACCAAGTAACCGACATCTATCCTCGTATCCGGGCAAGATGGTAGACCAATCACCTGAGAATTTGCGAATTGCAAACCTGGTCAAGGACTTTTGGACACGTTCGATACGGTCGACATGGGTCCTGGCGTTAGGGGGTCAGATCACTGAACAGTACTTCGGCAGCCATCTGCTCAGGGCGCAAAACAAGGTTTTTAGGCTGTAGCGTAGCGACCGGGCTTAAGAAGGAAATTATAAAGCAAAAGTTTACTTTTACTGATGGTCGTTATTCGTTTTTTTTGTGTTCTTGCAGTCGCATTAGAGGAGGAGCGCAACAACAGTCCCAACAGTGGCGCTGGTGGTGGCGAACGTGGCGAACATCTCAACCCGAAGCAACGGCACCAGATGAAGCAGCGGGAACTGTTCCTATCACGCCAAGTCGAAACACTCCCTGCCACCCAGATACGGGGCAAATGCTCCGTGACGCTGCTGAACGAAGAGGAATCATTGCTCAGTTACTTGAACAAAGACGTGAGTAGTAGTAAAGGATCGATTTCCAAATCGGCGACATTGAATCCGGTTACAATCGTGCTTGTACTACATTAATTAAATGCCACAAATTTGATTACCACCATTGATCATCCCTCATACCCGCCCCCATCTATCCGTTTATTATGCATAAACACACCGATTTCTTTTCTCGTTTTGCAGGACACATTTTTTTACTGCCTCGTGTTCGATCCCACGCAGAAAACGTTACTCGCTGACAAGGGTGAGATACGTGTCGGTGCTCGCTATCAGACGGATCTACAGCAAATGCTGAAGCCGGGCGATAAGGACGATCGCAACATCGAGGAGCTGGAGACGCTCGTGTGGACGCCGCAACATTCGCTTACCGACAAGAAAATCGATCAGTTTCTGGTAGTGTCCCGATCGGTTGGCACCTTTGCGAGGGCACTCGACTGTACCAGCTCTGTCAAGCAACCGTCCCTACATATGTCTGCAGCAGCTGCAAGCCGTGATATTACCTTAGTGCGTACTATAATATCCCAGCTAGCTGGTGAGCGAAGTCGTTTTTAACTCATTCCTTTTTTTTACCTATTTCACCCCTCCACAGTTTCATGCTATGGACACACTCCATAAACACAACTATTCGATAGAGACTGCTATGTGTTCGCTGGTTCCATCGAGCGGGCCGGTGCTTTGCCGGGACGAGATGGAGGAATGGAGCGCCTCGGAAGCGAATCTGTTTGAAGATGCCCTCGATAAGTACGGCAAGGACTTTAACGATATCAGAAACGACTTTGTGAGTAAACGGCAGTAAAGTACCTTTCGAGGATTTTCTATCTCTCTCTCACTCTTTATTTATCTATTATCCGAGTCGGGGGAGAGAACCTGCGGGGCTTTGCTCTGCATGTTGTTGGTTACGTTAGCGGCGGAGCGGCTGGGAACACACATTTTTCGTGAATGAATGCTGTATAGTGAGGAAAATTGTTAACCATTTGTCCTCTGTCTTTACAGCTTCCGTGGAAAACGCTGAAAAGCATAGTGGAGTACTACTATATGTGGAAAACGACAGATCGCTACGTGCAGCAGAAGCGCGTGAAAGCGGTCGAGGCGGAATCCAAGTTGAAACAGGTCTACATTCCGAACTACACCAAACCGAGCCCGGCATTGATAACGAACAACAACAAGGGTATATTGAATGGAAATTCAAACGGGGGCAGCGTGGACATGATGATGTATAGCAGTACCAAGGCATGTGAATCCTGTGCTACTATGGCTTCGCAACAGGTAAGATTTACCCAGCAATATGTTATATGAGCACTTGCATTAATTCGGCGCAACGATTTACCCACTTCGTCCTATACCAGTGGTTCTCCTGGGGTCCAGTGCACCTAAACAATCGGCTGTGTCAGCACTGTTGGAACTATTGGAAGCGTTACGGAGGCCTTAAAGTTGCATCCAGGCTAGCGGACAATGGGGAAGTCGATCCGGTGGCTACGATCAACAGCAGTAGCAGCAATGCGTCCCCGGTTTCGCTGAAGAAGCGGAACCCCGGTAGCGATATCGATGATGATCTTACAATTGTGGCTAGCACCGGTCCAATCGGAGGCCTCAGCGGGGTACCTACCGTTACTGGGTCTCCCGGTGGTTTAAGTAATCATCGACCGCACAGGTATGCGGACTCAGCAAGAGCGTTCGTTACTGGATATTGTTTAATCGGTGCATGTTACCACACGCTTTTTCAGCCCTTCATTTAAATGTTCCATCGTGAACTGTGGTAAGGAATTCAAGCTGAAGGCTCACCTGGCTAGGCACTACGCACAAGCCCACGGCATACAGATACGGTCCGGATCGCCACGACCCATTATGAAAACACGAACCGCATTCTATCTGCACACGACTCTCACGACACGACTGTCCCGCCGGTTATGTCGGCAGATCATCAGATCGAAAAAAGCCGCTCGTCAACCATCTTACGCGATTAACATTGCCAGTGTTAAGCAAGAGTGTAAGTGTTGCGCAAGTGTATTGCAAAACTGCAAAAATTCGTTCAATATGTATGTTTTTGTTTATATTTGCAGTTGCAAATGCGGAGTCTGGAAAAAGTGTCACGGAAATCCGACGGTTGCTTACGTTCCGGAAGAAAGATCGTGGCAGCGTGACGCAAATCGCAAACCGGCTCGGCAATCCGGGTGTCAGCGTTAACGAATGGTTGGTACTCACGCCGAAGGAGAACATGCCGAAACCGGACGTAGTAGCGTTTCCGAAACCACCGAAAGCCCCCGACGGTACGCTGTTATACGATCGGATACCAAATAAAGGTGAAGAGGCTGGCAAACCGCCAACCGCGGTCACCTCGCCGACGGCAGGCATGCTTGATGGAGCAGCGTCACTTCCGGGAACGGTGGGTGGTGCTCTCAGTGGTAAATTAGCACCGTTGGTCGGTTCCGGCGGCCTTGCCGTTACACCGATTGTCGTCGGAGGCAGTAACAGCACCCCTGCAACGGCATCAGCTTGTGCTGCAGCGGGCGGAGGAACCGGTAGTAGTGGTTCTGTTTCTGGTGGAGTTGCCGGTAGCGGTATACCAGCTATCAATCTACATGCGAGCACTATGTCCTCCAATAGTTCACCGAGTGGCCCGGGTTCTACAACCGGTAGCAGCTTAGCTTCCTCCGGGGCGACGTCGTTGAAGCGTCGACCGTACGAAGATGCAAATGGAATCGATGGTAAGGGACAATTGGCTCCCTAAGGAACCCTGTACGGAAGTTGGAGGATAATATGTATTTCATTTTTTACAGCTGCCGTAGCACCACCGGCCAAGCGACCGAATAAGGATCCTAGACCATCGCATCGGCCTACTCCTGAGCAATATGCGGCAATGATTGCAGCCGCACAATCCGCTGGACAGCCTTTGCCCCGACACCATGTAAGCAAAATCCTACTGTCAGGGTGGCCGCCCAACCGGGAAATCAGTATTGAATTTCATTTTACCGAGAGGAACCGAGATTTTGTTTTCATTTCATAATTTTTTCAATATAATTTATTACATTATCATATTGTATGCAATATTTCTTCTTCTCATTTGCGCTGGTGTAAGAATGTGGGTTATGATATGTTCTACATAGTTTCAGTCTTTTTCCTCTCTCCTGACTTTGGAATCCCACAAATAATACAATACATAAACGTAAAATAAAATGTCATAGATCATATCGTGCAAGCTTACACAATTTCGAATCATATAATGGAACTTCTGAAGCACTCGGTGGAATGTTGTAAATGGATAATGGAAAATTACAAACCCGTTGTGGAACGTTGCAATTCTAAAATTCCATAATACGAGTCGAAACCCTATATTGATCATGAAGAATTCAAGTGTGGCAAACCTGGATAAACTAGAAAAAAAACGATGAAAACCGGAAACAAACCGGGAATTTGAAATCCTGATTCGGCAGGCCACCACGCTATATCGTGTAACAATCACTGATAGTGTTTTGCTAAACAAAATCGTTGCGTGTATTTCAGATGAATGGAAAACCAAAAATTGCCCAAATGGCTCGAACTGGTTCCGGACGAAAGCAGGTGATCAGCTGGAACGATGCGCCGGATGATGTCTTTTACCGTTCCACCAAAGCTGGCCGGTAAGCAATCACACAAAGACACACTTTTGATGTCGGTTAACAAACATATTTTCCCTGCATTCCACAGTAAGTTGCGGCGAGAAATTCCGATCGTGGAGTTGCGCCGTGCTGCACGGAAACCTTGGCGAAATTTGCATCCTAAGTACTCGGCGATCGTGGCGGCTCTCTTGCCAGTGGTATCTGCGACACCTAGTTTACCAGCACAGCTTACAGCCCAACTGGGACATGCAGCACAGCTCGCGGCAGCCAATGCGGTGCAGCATCCCACTTCGGCTAACCTAAATATTAATCTCAATTCAGCGGCGGTGGCTGCTGCGGCGGCAGCCTTGGCTGGTGTTCACCCACTATCGGCGGCCTCGACGCTTGCCCTCGGCGGTACGTTAGGTGGTGGAGGAGGAGGCGGCCCCGTTATATCCCCAGTCGGAGGGGCACCTTCATTGTCTGGAGGATCCCCCGGTGCATCGTTAGTGTCTTCCGGGGCAGCGGGTTTGACGAACAACAGCAGTACTAATAACAGCAGCGGTAGTAGCAGTAGCGTCATTAGTAACAGCAGCAGTAGCGGAGTCGGTGGCGGTGGTGGCGGTGGTGTAGTCACTGCCGATAGCAATAAAAGTGATCTACAGGTTGTAATCCTAGACTGACCCGAACCGCCGAAGAACATGCACTTTTCCCAACAGCAGCACCACCATCAGCATCATCAGCAACAGCACCACCGCCAGCAACAATCCAATATGACGAATTCACATAGACATCAGCATCAGCAGCAACAATACCATTCCCATCTTCATCTATCCCATCATCATACCACACAGCAAGGTATTCACCATCAGCAACAGCACAACATGCGACACTACAATAGCTCACAACTACAGCAACACCAGTTACATCAACAACAACAGCAGCAGCAGCAGCAGCAACAACAACTGTTGCTTCAACAACAATACCAACAGCACCAGCAACAGCATCCTTCGCAATTGGCGCCACCGATAAATCACCACAACAACAGCTATCATCAACATAGTCACCTTCTACATCGACAACAGAACCAAGCTCAGCAACAACCGCCACACCCGTACACCATGGAAGCACTGCTCAATTAATATGCTAATTACATGCAAAAACAAAACATGATGGCAATGTGTGCTGTTAACAGGGAAGCTCTTTTTTGGATCCTTAGAATCCTTTCGCATGTGATCCAAAGTTTGTGGGGCCGGCAGCAGAGCTTATCAGCTCTGCCGTAGCTCTGTAAGTTTTGAAATAATCAGTTGTATTGTACAAACAGAAAATAATCACCCCACTGGTTGGATAATATAGTGACTGATCGGGCGGTCGATTTTCTTTCCATTGCACCGTGAGTAATAAAGCCGCATCATTGAGTAGTTTTAGGTTTAGTTTTTCGAAACCTAAAAAGACTAAGGATACTGACAGCTACAAATTAGCGACTTCAAACAAACAAACAAACAAACAAACACAACACAACAAACGTAATGGAAGGGATCATACACGTAAGCATAGTAGCAAAGCGAATAGAAGCCACCGGCAAGGAGAGAGAGAGTACGCATTAGTTAGAACGAAACAAAAAATGACGGCGCTAAAGAAGAGAAAACCCGGAATGACGACCGAATGAATGAATGAATGGAGTGTGTAATTGATGATGTATGGAGAAGGAGGAGGAAGCAGTACGCGATGCTCTGAATTTTAGTTTATAACATAATGATCTAAATTAGATGGACGATCTTAGAGGTAAATAAAATGGTTATAAGGCGCATGAAAGGACTGCTAGAAAGAGATGGGTGGAGAGAATGAGATATACAGAAGGCGAAAGAACGTGGAAGAGAGGGGAATGAAAATGGATCGTCGAACGCAGGTCCTCACACAACCACCACACGATTTACATTTTGTAGTAGCTGTATGTAGAGATCAAGTTGCGGGCAGCGAGGGAGACTGAAAACAAAAAACACTGGAGAACATGTGGAAAGCGACGTGGTCTAGAATTGTAATAGCATACTCCTGCGCAAGGATGATAGAAGAGACAAAACAGAGGTTACAAAATATGAAACACAATATTATTACAACTATAGTGACGAACATGAACGTAACGCAAATTGCAAACGTACGTAACATACAATTGGGTTAATGTCTCGAAATACACACAGAAACACGCAAAAACACAAACCAACACATAACAACACACCTTTGCACTATAGAGCACCATCTAACGGTGGCGAGATAATGGTCGACGTATGAACGAAAGAAACACTATAGAGAGCTGAGCTATATAATGACCCATTCTTCGTTAAGAGGCCGCCGTTTGTGTAAATGTGAAAGATTGCTGAAAACATAAGTGAGTGAGAGAAGACACCGCATATTGTCGAACAGATAGATTGGTAAGGCAGAAGCATGGGATATAGTGTGTAAAGTAACAAAATAAACGCTGCGCTCGCAGATTGCGTAACTGTAATGTGTAAAAAAGCTGACCTTCCTCTTTGGGCTAAGCAACCGATTCACTGTTTGCTGACGAGAGGATGGCATCATTAAACCCTTCTGTAGATGTAGCGACGGCTTCTCGCAACGTGCGAAATTGCATATGTGCGAAAAGGAAGCACCAGCCAGGAAGAAATGTTGATTTTGTGTCGTACATCCCTGTCCACTTCGATAGGCTGCTCAGGAAGGACCTGAAAAACACCTGATCTGGATGCTGCCGTATATGCTCACCATCTGGTAATCGGTACAAGGGAACCATCATTACAACGTTTTATGTACCTTCACTATAACAATTTTCTTTGAATAGGATGAGTGAATCGCATTCCTAATAGAAGGATGATTGTATTGTGTATGACTTTATTAGCAGCTTGATATCATGGTTTTATCTTTCACTTTCATTCACGAAGGTGGTGATGCTGTTGTAACCGAAGTGCTCGCCCGTAGGCAAACTCGGCGCATGTGATTCATTCATCATGATTTTGCCCTGTTTTATTTCCAGCACTGGAATTACCATGCCGAACAAAGACTGAGTAGCAAAACGAGAAGATGAAGGAATACAAGTAGAGAAGGGAATGCAAGTAATAGGGAATGTGTCCCCCCCAAACACGTGTGTATCAGCGGGAGGAAGCGAAAATAGCCTGTTTGAAAAGTTTCGTTTACTGCGTTTTTGTGTTCGTTTTCTATTTGATCCGTGAGCTATTCAGGTATTTTGTGCTGTTGGTTAACATATGCTTTAGAATATAAATCTTAATTAAACTTGATGTTTGTCCATACATAGGTAGCACAACGGAACAACATACAACTGTGGAATTTTAGTTTCTTCGAACGATCGTTTGCTTCGAAAATGCAATAAAACGACCCAGCAATAAGAGAGTAAAGAGATTACAATAGTCTCTTGGAAATGTATGAATTTTCCTTCTGATAACTTTACCAGGCGAAGAGCTCAACTTGTTCAAATTTTAGTTTAATGACGTTTTACTGCGATCATTTATAAGCAAAGCGAGTCGAAAGGAGGGTCCCTCACGGTGGGTTGTAAAGGCATAAATTAAATGAAAAGCTGAAACAAAAGGAAGTGGTAATAGAAAGCGAGTTTACTAACGTTAAAGAAAACAAATAAAAATCCAGTACCAATCCCTTAGCAAAGATTATTTTCTGTTGTAAAACAAAAGGGGAAATAACACTCGCAACAGCGCAGGAAAGAACACTCGTCTTGGTGGGTTTTTATGTAAATTGATGCGTAATTTTTGTGGAACGATTTAAACAGAATCGGTATAGGTTTTAGAGCAAATGCACATCGCATAAAGCACGGCAGAGGATATACGCACGTGATTGCCTGTTCCTACCCAGGTGAACAGAGTTGAAGAAGAACAAAACAAAAGTAAAATATGAAACGTTTGAGTGCGGATCAACCCGCAAACTCTTGTACACCACCGTAGGAAAGCAAAGTATAGCACATGCGGAAATACTTTACGAACAGAGAAATGAACAAACACACAAATGAATCAGCAACACCTTCTGGCATCTGTTGTAAAGCTCGGGATAAACTGTCGATCGTCAAATTGTTCAAAGGTGCATAACAAACTCTTTTTCCCTACATGATAAAAAGAAAATATAACATGCAATTATTTCCTTGCGTTGTGTTTTATGAATATTGTTGAGAAAAATGTGAAAGTATTTTTAGTAGATGTGTACTACATTTTGTTATGTTATTTTACCTTGCGGCTTTGTTGGTTGGATGATTGGATGATCCAATCTAGTGGTTATGATGGATGTACGGACAGTTTATATTGAAAAGAATGAAGGAACTTGAAATCATGCTCTGCAAGTACGTCCATATTTGAGGGCGATTGAATATTTGGTGGAATGAAATGATGATAGGGTACGAACATGGCAGCGCAACTGCTCCTTTCGAAAAAGATTTCCGACATTTGAAAAAATCTATATCAACCTTGATCTAGTAGGAACGTTCGGGTGTTGACTTTTGGACGACAAGCTATAAACGGTTTCACTGACAGCGAAACATGCAAAACAAATCGCAGATTTGTAGAGGCGAATGTACGAAATATTCTAAATATTTGATCAAATGCCAAGTGTTAACAGTGCTGCACGCAGCTAGAGAACGTTATCAGTTGATCAGTCGGAAGGGTTTGTTGTAGAATAGCAAGTTTGCCCACGAAGCTGACTCAACCTTAGCTGATGTTTACGTTTTCCTTATCAAGCAGCCACCGATCGTTTGTCATTTGTCGCTGACGTTCAGAAACAAAATTCCAGGTGAATAACAACAACGCGTTTGGGTGCGTGGCTCTATTTGGTAGATTTCTACGTACGTGCAACGACCTTGTCTTTCGCGCAACAACGCATAACGAAACGGTGCGGAAACGTAGTTACGTGGTGCTTGCGTGCCTGTTTTGGCTCCCTGTGATACCTCGAAAAGGACGAAATGTCTTCGCCGATCAGTTCGTCTTCCGAATACAACAGTGCGCTGGATCAAACGTTCAACACCTCGCTCGGTTCGGACAAGATGAACAATTCCGATTTGAGCAACAGTGGTAAGTGGGTCGTGGGTAATGCTTCGCTTTCATTCGACTTATTCTCCCCGTGTTTGGTTTGTGTTTTGCCGTTTCGTAGATATTGAAAATGTGAATCTTGCCGGTGATTGGAACGAAACGCTCCGTGCAAAACAGAAGAAAAATGTCAAGGATTCCACCCAGCAGCTGCTGGATAGTATGCGGAACAACAACTTTGACCAAACGAGCGACACGATTGGTGATGCGAGCGCACTCGAAAGTACGGCCAGCACGCTCAGCTTGGATCTGAGCGCCGCCGGTGAATTGTCCGATACGATCAACAACGTGACGCTCTCGTTTGTGAGCTCCTCGGAGGAGGATGGGGAGCTGCTGACGGCCAGCACTCCTCGCGCACCCGACGTGAGTGTGAACATGTCGCAGTCCGACACGTCCACCACGACGACCCAGGACGAGAAGGATTCGCACGACACCACGGCGAATGTGTCTCAGCTGCCCGCCGAAAGTGGAAGCGATTCGGCCATCCCACTCTACGCAACACTCGAAGAGTTCGACCGTAATCTGCCGGAGACGGTGACGTTGCTAACGAAACCGGACGGTACGAAGGTGTATCTGGTCGGGACGGCGCACTTTAGCGAAAGCTCGCAGCGGGACGTTTCGCTCGTGATGCGGAACGTTCGCCCGCAGGTGGTGATGCTGGAACTGTGCACATCGCGCGTGCACATTCTCAAGTATGACGAGACAACGCTGCTGGAGGAAGCGAAAGAGATGAATCTGGCCAAAATGCGTGCCATCATCCGGACGAATGGTTCGATCAATGGGCTGTTCTACATACTGCTGCTAAGCATGAACGCAAAGTTCACGAAAAAGCTCGGCATGGCACCGGGCGGCGAGTTTCGGTGCGCGGTCAAGGAAGCGCAACAGATTCCAAACTGCGTGATACAGCTCGGTGATCGGCAGATCAAGGTGACGCTGCACCGTGCCCTGCGCGGACTTTCGCTGTGGCAAACGATCAAACTGATACCGAAGCTGTTGTTCATAGACGATGACATCAGCATCGAGGAGGTGGAACAGTGCAAGCGGAAGGATCTGCTCGAGGAGATAATGCTCGAAATGGCGGACGAGTTCCCAGCGTTCGGGCGTGTGTTTATCGATGAGCGGGATCTTTACCTGTGCCATTCACTGCAGATGGCCGCCTTGCCTCACATAAATCCAGTTGACGGGCGGGCCGAACCGATCCGAGTGGTGGGAGTGGTAGGCATTGGGCATGCGGCCGGCATCGCCAAGCACTGGGGGAAGGTGAATACGAGCCAAATCGAATCGATCGTTACGATTCCACCGGCCAGCTTCGGTCATCGTATGGTGAAGTACACCGTCAAGTATGGTTTTCTCGGGCTGGCCGCATACGGTGTGTTCCGGTTCGCCCGACCACGGTTGGGGCGATTTTTTCTCTGATTTTGCACTGTAGCAGACATTGTGCGTTTAGAACATTGTTCCATGCCTAGTGTCCCATCGGAATGGCTAACCGATGGGAAAGGATAATGGCCACCGTCGTAGAGAATCAAAACATATACATACATATTAATCAAGCGTAGGGGCTGTGTGGTGTGGGAAATAGGGGAGACCGCTTGTAAAGTCCTTCTCGTAAAAAAAAAATATACCAACACACCCTTGTACGGTATCGTTTTTGCCAGCATTCCAGGGAATTTAATCTGAACGACGCACAATCTAACACGGGTGCCCGTGACGTCTGTGACGGGAAATAAAACTAAAGTTCTCCGCGAATGTGCGAAAAAGGAACCTGTCTTTCGGATCACATCCACCGTGTTTGTTGGGTAAAGAAAGAAGTCTTTCTAGGAAGGTTTGCATATATGAATTACATATATTTTTGGCAGCTAGATGTTTAGCAGCCAGGAAATATCGTCCTCCATCATTACTTCCTTCTTGACGTTTACCGCTTGTACCTCGTCGTTGTTTTTTTTCTTTTTCTGTTTCGGTGATAATGGTTCCTGTTTAATTGCTTCCAGCACCACAGCAGACTGCTTTCGTTTCTTTGTTTTCGTTGGGGTGGATTGGTCGACCGATTCGCTGTATGATGATACAGTTTGCTGGTGCTCCGTTGTTGGGTCCACTGCAGTGTCCTTCTTCTTCTGCGCTGTATGTTTCTTGCCAGCGTTTTGGTAGATTAGAGCAGCTTTTTGCTGGGCAAACGATAGTTGTTTCTGTACGCGCTTCGATAACTTCATGTGGTCGTTAAAATCGTACCCAAGCAGTGGATGGCGTACGCGAATTTCATCCGGATACGGTACAGCAATGTTGTTCGCATTGCTCGTGCTCGATAGTTCCGGTACGTCCAACGAAGGTAGTACTTGATTAATGCGTACGAATCCGGTCGGCACGAAAGATTTGACGCGTGATCCGGACAGCAACCCAATTACCCGCTCTTCCTTATTATACTGCACCTGAGCCTCGAGCGGGACGGAGCAGTGCTTGATCCGCGATCGGGCAGCTGCCAGGTTAATTTTCTTTTCGTTCAGTTCGGCCCTAACTTTTATGGTGGCGGGACACTGAATGATCCACGTTTCTTCCTCTGGGTCAGCTAGGTCAATGTCGACGGTGTTCGAGCCCGACGACGACGACGCCAGCGGATGGATGCGTGGATGTTGTTCAAAGTACTCTTGCAGCTGTGATTCCAAACCGCTCGGTATGGCCCGTTGTTTGCACAGTTCTGCCACTATATCTTTCGTACGGGTAGAATGCGACACTACGCTACGCACCGGTTCTTCGTCTTCATTATCGTCTATGACTGGTGGAACGGTCACATCGGGTTCCCAGTCTTTTTCTGTAATTAATTGAAAGCAAACAGGCGCTATAGGATGGAAAGTTGATTTGTTCGTAATGGACATACTTATTGTTACAATATTTTCCGCTTTTTTGCTCTTTTTCCCCGAACCAAAAACCATGGTGCGATTGTTCCAAACTTGCGGCACGTTTTCGTAAACAGACAATGCACGTTTCGCTTGTCAAAGTCTGTGTTGTTGATGCGATCGTAGTTTGACATTTCTTCCGAGCAGTGTTGCCAGACTGGGCAAAGCTAGCGAGCGAGTGTGTTTTTAGCGCGAATTTAGCACGATGTTGCGGAGAAATGAGTTTTGATCGTTGTATTGACAAAAACTAAATTTAAAATAATATATCGTTCGTTTTCATACATTTCATAGCGTTCGATTATCTCGTTGTTATTTTTCGTTTGATTGGTTGCTAACTGTCACTATCATATTTCTATTGATAAAAAAATTGAATAATTGTTTATTTTTTAAAATATGTAGCACGTTTTATTCATAACTGTTTCAATAACCAGAAAATTGGACCGTTTGTGCCGTGCTTGGAAAGAAGTGCAAATTATCCACTTTTTTCCTTCTTGTCAATGTTAAACTTTCTCCTAAGAACATGCTGACCTGCTGTAAACCACGAAGGTAACCACGTTCTATTCCGAAAATGTGATTCGAAATGCACATTTCGGGGGCTAGTGATAAGTAAATACAACACATCTGCAAACATTGCGTCACGAAGCAAGCGACACAATGGCAAGCTCAGCAAACCGCGCGCAGAACGTAAACTACCGGTAGATGGTTCTCGTATTGTTTGTGTTCGCGTTAAGGTGTGTGAGTGGGAAGCGGTTTTTTTGTGGTAGTCCATACAAACCCCCAATCCCCAAGTAAAATCGCTCGCTAGTCGACCACTTGTCGCGCGAAACCGGTGTGATTGCGCTGAAACGCTCATTCGCTGTTTAACCGACAAACGGGGTAGAAGTGATCGTCTGATCGTCGCAGCTGCTCGCGTACGAGTAGAAGTTGTTCCTAGGCAGAAGGCAACGAAGTAGTGATCCGGGTGTGTTCAGTGTGCCGAAACGACCACAGCTGCCCAACCCATTTCGTGAGTGTAGCCGGTGACTTAAACGGGCGTAGATGAGACGAAATGCTTTAGGTTTCATTGTCGGGAATTTCGGTTTCCGAGTTTCGTTGTAGTAGCGGCCTAGTTAGTCTATTTTCTATTTTTGTACGGTGAGATAAATAATACGACATCACAATAATTTTCCCCAACTAGCATTGCAACTCCCCGTTTTTGGTGGCCAAGTTGGTGGAATACTGCTGTGATCCTATCCGCTTTCGACAGTCGCTGAAGGTGAAGGCAAGAAGGGTAAGTTTATCTAACCACTAATGCATATAGTTGTAACGTTGGGATGTGGGGAGTGTGGGTCATGCGGGAAGCCGTTTAATCGTCCATCGTACATACGCCATCGTGGTCACAGTTCTTGAACTTCCCGGAAAGCAGTACAGCAGCAGCAGAGCGTACGGGTGGTGCGCAATGATAATAACTATTATTCAAACACGTGTATCATTTAGCTTCTATCTCGTCAAGGACCGCTGGTGTTTCTGGTACGGAACATTAAGATGGTTTCTTACGAGCTTCAATTACGTTTCTCAAAACCTTTTCTGAATTCTCATTGCAAAATAATGTTGCACAACAATGGGTAATTAGATTTTTTTTACATTTTTGTTATTGAACATACAATAATACATGTTTTTCTTGATTATTGCGAGGGGATTAGTTTATCCTTCAATAGAGATATAAGATTGCAATGAACATTGCTTTAAGGGCAATTGAACTGCCGCTACAGTCATCCTTCTACTGTAATCAACGCTTAACCACTTCTTGGTAGATGATTACCCAGGAAAAAGCTTAATTCATGAGCAGTTGGTGTTTTTTTGTATTCTACAGTAGGACAAAGAGAACAAAATGAAGTATTTATGTTCATTTTTTATTGTGCCATCCATCTATCGTGATCAGCAGTACGATCACTTGTACTTATGACGGATTACGGGAGGGGTAATAGACCAGCATCTCTTCCCACTTGCGGTGCCACTAAAGACACCTCGCACTATCACCTTTAGGAGATTAGGAGTACGCTTGGCTAGCATTTGTTTCTCCCTCACGCTACAGACACTGGGTACACACTCCAAGGACTGGTTTTCTGTTGCCCCCCGGAACACATTTCATTCTAATGCATGTCGGGTGGCGTTGATTACAGCCTGCTCAAGGGTAATACCTAACCTGATGATGCTGGCAGGGATCGGTGGGCGTTGGACTGGTGGGCTGGTACACTCGTCAAGTGCATCGAAAATGCAGGCCAAGCAGTACTTGCGCTTTCGTGCACTTGGCACATGGGGAAGGGATTGCGCAAGTGGCGTACGAACCAACAACGGTTTATTTGCCCTTTTGGCCCCGTTGGAGCCAGGAGCAGCGGCAACCTTGAAACGATGGCAAAAGTGCGAATCCTCGCATTGCGGCAATGGGGGAAGAAGGTGAAAGAGACACACACAAAGAGAGTGTGCATCGTTGCATCTGGTAGAGCAGGTTTTATTTTCTTCTTCGGTTGGTTGCGGTATGAAAGCCGCCATTGGGCAATATTGTATTATGCCAAACCACCACTACAATTGCACCAGCCGGAAGGTGCATTGACGACGTTGTTTTACGCGTCGGTCTCACATCTGTTTGATTATTGGTCATTCCGTGTTGGGGCTTGAGTTATAAATCAACCTGCATGATCGTATTGCGCTCCATACCGGGTGGTATTTAAGGGTCTCATTCTCATTTGCGAATTTCCTCTCAAATATGGAAGATTGTGAAGATCTGTACATGATTTTTTTGAAAACAATATAATCGTACCATTAAAAAGATAAATTTGAATGTATTTTTATCGAGAGAAAGCAGTACGATGTGTACCAGCGTGCTGAAAGCACATTGCCCACACATTACCAACCCCGGTTCAGATTGTTGGAAGAATGTTTTACAATCTGGAAATAAAATATGCATACTGATTATTCAAACATGGAGATTCCGGAACTTTCGCTGCTTCTTCTCGTCGCGGTGATTCCAAACGTGAAAACTGATGCTCGAATATCAAGGATGGGGCCAGGAATCGCGTTAGAACCGGTTCGGTTAAGCACGTTTCCGCGACTCATAAGGTCGAGATATTTTATATATATAAATTCGTGCAGAAGATCGGTTTTGGTGTATGGAGAAGATTAGTTGCAACTAAATCAATCTTCGCAGTGGAAATCTCGTGAACCTTGAGTTTTGGGGGTTACGTTTTTCATATGGATATGCAAAAAAAAAAAAGACTTAAATACTAACTTAAAACTAAAGGAGTAAGAAGTGGCAGGTAACGGAAGGAAATATAAAAAGGGGAGAAAAAAGATCATTTTTTACGGGAATTATGAAAAGCAAGTAAGCAAAATGAAGAGCAAGTAATGTTAGGAAGACTATATTACGGGAACTGAAGAGAGGCGAGAACCATAGCCGAATAGATTGACCAAACCCATTGAAAATACGGTCGCATTTAAGTAAAGGATCGCTCATTCCGAATAAGGGGACGTCGTTTTACAACAACACAACATACACTGCGCTTCAAAGTGATAGCATCATCCTATATTTTGTTATTATGGTAAATCAATTCATACAAACGAATTTTGAGCACGAAATAATGTTTAGTTCAGTTGTTAAGATATGAATCAATGTCTCAAAAAACTGAAATCAAAATTATAGCCTATTTCCTCCTAATTTTTTTTTATCGAATACAGAATAAAAAGACCACGACATGATGGGGACGTTCACATAACGGTTCTTTTTAGTGAACTAGAACGACTCGGCTCTTTTGCTAAAATAACGAATCGCGAACCTCGATTCTTTTGATCGTTTTGCTTTGAATTATCTTTTTAATTTGGAATTAAAAACAAAACAAAATAAGTTTAAAAAAATGCAGTATTTGAAGTTATTTTATCATTTTTATTGTGCTATTTTTTTAAATTGATAATGTTACAAGTGAGATAATTGCTCATTTGAGACTTTTGTGACACCTTGAAACAATCGGTATCCTTGTTCCATACGTTCGAGTACATCTTGGTAAACTTTAACCGAATTTTAGGAGCCGTCCCTGACACGTCCGTAGAAATGAAGAATTTTCTGAAGCGATTGTGTGACAACAAACTTGATTGCCGAACGTTCGTTCTTCAGTACATGAACTCCCTCTTCATCTTCATTAATTAGTGCGTAAAAATCGTTGAGTGAACTAGTTCAGTTCTTTCTCATTTTTATATGGCAAAATGCGACTCCTAGTTCTCGAAGCGAATTTTCATCACTTCAAGTTAAAACAGAACCAGATGTTTAATGTTTTATAAAAAGAACCGCTCACTCTTTCTTTAAGAACGCATCAATTACACGATTCTGATTCTTTTGGCCATTTGTTACCAGGCATTTCACTGCGATGTGTTACCACAAAAATTCGTTTCGACATACTTTCTTATTTTTTATGTTTCCGACGAGAGGATTCGCCAAGTATTTCTCAATTTCAAGTACCGTTACGATCTTGTACCGTTTCCCATATTGATAGACATCCCGAAATTTACTTCCTCTCCTATGGCATTACAATCTTCGAGAGGTCTTGGCCTGCCATTTTTGGCTTCCGTGTCTTGAATTTACCCGCAACAAGATAGTCAGTCCTGCGTGCGGGGGAACGGCCCCCGAATGGGATTCGAACCCCAGTCTTGCCGTATGAGACCTCCCGAATCGAAACGCTCACGAACTATTACTCCCCAGAAAAAAATATTTAAATTTAGGTCTTTACAAACGACTAGCCAGAGCATTGAGTTGGTTCCCGATACATTCAAGAAGGTACTGGTTTCTGGCAAATTAGGTTCTAATGATGTAAATAATCAATGTAAAGTCCCAAAAGGATTTCAAAAATGTTGCTTGTACATATGACTGCAACAAACCAAGTGGAATTGGGAGCAATTCTAACTATTTCCCGTTTATCAAGTTTGGTTCGTTTTTGTGGACGATCAAATCCACTTCCCAAGCCCGTAGAAATCAGGATCTTCATTTTATCATGAAAATCTTTCGTGGATCTTCCTAAAATCACACCAACCTTACGGTTTGACTTGTCTTCGGCACGATATGCCCTGATTTCACCCATTCCCAGCACTGGTAATTGTTTCCCGCAGCCCATATTTGTGCTAAAAAACAATTTTTATTCGTAGATAGTTTGTTTTGGGACATCTGATTTTGTTTCTTCTAAATTTAAGATTGCTTCGTTTCTTAAGTACTGAACTAAGTATCATTTCACATTCAAAAAGACATATGATTCTTCAAATTTATTAATCATATCATATTATTAATCATATGAACTTATGCGTATGATAGTAAAAATAGTGTGTGGCTATCGTTTTGAAGCGCACCGTATCGCCAAAAACCCCGGAAATGTGCGAATGTATTGCGTCCTACAATCGAGACCGTTCGATTGGTTTTTGGCTTTTCGCATTCGGTATCGGTTAACTGGTTTCGATAGCGATAACGTCCATATTATCGATAAAATTTCTCATAAAATGTTAAACAGCGAGTGCGTTCGTTACTGCTGCGTCATTCAAGTCTTTCGTTTCACATGCAAAGTGCACAAGTTTTGGATGAACCTTTCAGTAAAAAAAATCATTGTTCTTACCATAATTTCACATAAGGTACACACAATACAAGCAAACTGTTCAAAATTACCAAACGAAAACAAATAAATTATACCTTTTTTTTGCATATTTTATCATATACATGTAGAACATAAAGTTCACCACAATCAGATTGCGGTCAGTTTGATTGTTAATATTTTTTGTTACTTTTCGTTTTGTGTGTACACGAAATGATTGCATTTATGACACTTCACTACCGTTCGATACCACGGTCCCTTTGGCCGCAGTTTAGCAACCACTAACCCAAGATCAAATCTGCATGACGCGGTTTTGCAATTTCACGTGGAGCTTTTGTTTGTTCGGCCAGCCGTTAAGCAACACACTGCACTAGCTATGCCTATGTGGATGCCCGAGAAGAGTTCTTCTGACCGCGTCAGAGACTGGAGACCACGGGTGCATTGCAAAAGTGCATGGAATGGCCTAGGCTACATGGGTCGACTTTGTCACAAACCAACGAACCTCAAAAGCACACCGTAAGTTTGTTTGTAAATCTTTGCCAATAGGAACAATAAGTGGCATATGATCGAATCATACGCCGCGATTGCAACCCGAACCAATCACCACAGATTGATTTGTCACACACACACTCACCCTTGGGGGGAGGGTTATGTAACCGAGCATTCGTCTCGATCGGTTTTATTGTGGGAGAGAAGAATGTCCGGAGTGGGTTTCTGGTAGTCAACATTGCCAATCTTGACACACGATCGCAGAACGGGACCGGATGACCTAAATTTGGTGCACCGGATAGGCAGAAGGATACCTAAGGGAACCCTAAAGGTGGCTGATCGTGACCGTGTACAGCTAATTGCTTTTTGGAATCCTTTTTGGAGCTCTCTGCCCAAGAGGGGGACGGTGGTTCGCATCGCTACGGTAAACTTGTTTTACGCTGGTGAGTCCTTTACCATCAAGATACGTGTAGATCGTACCGCTTAGTCTTTGCTTCGTACATTCGCTTTCGTTTCGTATCGGGAGCCTAGGGTAAGATAAAGGGAGGGTTCCCGATTGTAAAAGTTCGTTCCAGCTCTAGTAGAGGGGGTTAAGTCAAGCGAAACTAGTCTCCCGGTGACATTGAATCGTTATGCGCATTGGTGGAGCAGCTCGTCTGGAATCTGGAGGTGGAATTCGTCTGTCCGAAGATCAACCATAGACACTGATCGTTCGGATCAGTCAGTTAGTTTGAGTCGGATGTGATGGAATGGTTGTAAAAGTGCGTTACTATTTTTTAAACAATAAAAATTTAAGATGAATAAAACCTCTCACAAAACAACACAACTCAATGAGATCAAACAAAACAAAACTAAAGGAAGGATAGTTTGTGGTGGAAGTTTCACTAGCTTTGTTCGTGGTTTAGTTTCTGTGCACCGGTACAAAGCCACGACGAACGATTATACAACAGTGTCCGCTAACAGATCGCCCACAAGCAAAAAACAACAACCCGAAACTAGATCTTGTTTTCTAACGTCCGCACAGCAGCGCCGTCGTCGTTGAAGTTGCGGTTTTCCGATTTGGTGCCAATTCCCTATTGTTTCTCATGCGTTGACCTCAAAGTGATTTCATAATCAAACCGCCGCGCACGTAGTTATGAACGTTACATTAGTGTTTGATAGATTAAAATAGGTTAAAACGAATGACTAATGTTTTGTTTGAATAATAATTACAAATTGGTTCCCTCCACCACCCCTCCTTTTACAGCACACACACACACACACACACAAAATGAAGAACACGAAAGCCATCACGAAAGCGGACGAGTACCGGTTCAAGCTATCGGACGAGCTGCTACTGATCGCCAAGGAGGAACTCCGTGAAACGCAAGCGACACGGGACCATGCCCTGCAGATGTTGCGCGAATGGGCGGAAAAGAATCCACGCATCGTGAAGATCCGGATGGGTAGGTCTCATGGTGTATGGGCGTGCAAATATGGCACAAAGCGGGCTAACTCCAATTCCGATTCCGATTGGCTGTTTTACAGATGCAAACTTTTTCCTTAAGTTTTTGCGCGCCAAAAAGTTCCAGATTCCGGTCGTACAGGAGAACATCGAGCGGTACGTGCTGCTGAAGAATGCGTTCGAGGGTGCGTTCAAAAACCTTGACTGCCGGCTGCCCAAAATGGCCAAGTTAATCGATGATGGGTAAGGGATACACATGCCCAAGAGCGTGGGGGAGGTGGCGGCGTACAGCGAATGTAGTCTCCGTTGTTGTTTTTTTCTCTCCAATCATCACAGCTACATGTTTGCACTGCCCGAGCGCGATCGTGAAGGTCGGCGTGTGATTTTCTACCGTCCAGGTGTGTTCGATCTGCGCGAGTACAGCAACGCGGACATGCTGAAGATCCACGGCATCTGCTACGAAACGCTGATGGCGGATGAGGAGAACCAGATACGGGGGTACATCCATGCGGGCGTTGGTACCGGGATCGGGTTGCCGTATCTAACGTTGTTCACAATCAAGGAAGCGGTAAGGATCGCGAAGAACGGTGAAAAGATACTGCCGATGCGGCACCGGGAGATGTACGGATGCAACATCAGCCCGGCGATGAAGATGGCGGTCGACTTCGGGATGTCACTGATATCGCAGAAGCTGCGCGACCGCATACGGCTGTACACGGACATTAAGGACATCGAGCTGGAGAAGCGCCTGCTGCCAAAGGAGTACGGCGGCGTGATGCCGATGGCCGAAATGATCCGGCTGTGGAAGCAGGAACTCGAGGCGTACCGTACCCGGCTGCTGGCGGACGATGAGATGGCAGTCAACCTGAGCATGTACTCGGACGCAGCAAAGGAAGGTTCGGTCGGTGCGCTCAAACAACCGCTGAACGGGTGCACGGGAGCAAGCGATAACTCGACGTACGGGTTGGCCGGTAGTTTCCGGAAGCTGGAGGTCGATTAATCGAGGGGCGGATGGTGAACCAGGGGGCGGGTGTATTGCGGGACGATCGGTCGGAGGATGTAGTATTATCGCTAGGGCACAACTGTACGGAGAGGAACCGTGATTGTATTCTTTGTTTAGGATTTCTACTTTCTGCTATGTTTTTAAACGTTTTGTCAATAACAATGCAATGATAGTTTTAAACTATTGTTCCTCTGTTTTGTTCAAAGATTCATTATGACATCAACACACCAAAACGGGTTTTTATTTCACTTCATAATTCAAATAACTCAATCGTTTCTAGGCTATTCCCCAATGGTTCCTGCCTTATATCCAATATCCCTGTCGATCGATTTAAGTAAAATTTCAAGAGATTATTCCAGTTCTGTGTTCACAGTCTTGCAGCTCAGTCCAAGGTTGCAAAATGAGATTTGTAAGGTAATTCCAGGCGGTTAGAAAGAGGAAGGTAATTCTGGGCAAGTTGGCTCTCACTGTCCATCAGTGAACAGGCCGTCGATTGGGAATCTCCACAACATCCAGTCGATTGCTAAAGCGCATACGGAATGTGAGTATCGGATCGTTATCGTCGTACGAAATATCGCCTTTCGAACTTTTCCGTGACTCATTTTGCTCGTCACTGTCGGATGATTCGCTCGGATAGAAACACACGGTCGAGTTCGGATGGACGAAGTAGTTGAACAGTCGGAACTTGTCCAAATGACGCTGCTTGGTGACGCCCGTCAGGTTGAGGTGCTCCATGCGCAGGTTAATTCGCTCGGTGATGGGAATATCATAATCGACCGTTTTCGGCCGATAGATAACCAACCCTTCCTCGTGGTAGCAACCGTCTCGTTGTATGCCGACACGTTTCTTCGCCGGTTTCGATGGTTTGATTGCCGCCGGATCCGGATCTGCCGGTGGTTGTGCAGGCTGCTGTTTGGATGCGCTAAGCGTGATCGACTCAAACGGTTCTACAATCTCACGTTCCGTCGGAGATGTTTTGTTGGGGGTGGGAGGTTTTGGTGCTTGTGTCACAGCCTTCGACGTACTGGCGGCGGTGTTGGCTATTTGTGGTACGGGCTTTACGCGCGAACTGGCTTGCGATCGTACGCGGGATGGAAATGGGTTAAAATATACTTCATCACTGTCACTTTGGGATGAGCTTGAGATGGTTTGCATCCGGTTGGCGAACCGCTTGGACACCTTCCGTTGCGCGACTGGTTTCGTTTTCTTCATCCTTGCGCACTGCTCCAATGCCTTCGCGTACACTTGTTCCGGATCGTACCGCTGCCTGGCCGAGGTCGAGCCGGCACCTAGTGGACGGCCAGCCGACGCTGACGGTTTGTTACGCGGAATAGTTTTCTTAAATACTTTACGTCTTTTACGGCGGTCCGTTGTTGTTGGCTCGATGACCGGCACAGCCGACCTACGATTGTGTTTATCGGCAGCGATCTTCCGGCTTGCAGCAGCGTTATACTGCGGCGAAACCTTTTCAACGTCGCACGCCCTGTTCGGTTTGGTAAGAGTGCTAGATGTTGGAAGCGATAAACGTCCGCTACGCGGATCGCTTTTGTGTTCATCGACTATGAAGCCTAGGCTGGTAAGACGACGAACGGAACTGGTTACCGAGTACTGTTTGATCATGGTGGTCACCTTGAGCTTGTTGCTGGTTTGCTTGTTCGAACGGATGTATTGCGCTGTGTCGACGGAATACAGTGAGTCTGCGTCGGCATCCATGCGCGTTTCCGTCACCGTGGTAACCTGCTTCGTTTTATAGTGAACGTCGTAGTGGCTGGAGATGCTGTGCATATGATTCCGCAGCCAGTTCTCTACCTTCTCGTGGCTTAGCATGCGGAACTCGTTATCGTCCAAAATCTCTTTCAATCCGTTCGCTGCCCACCCTTGTTTGCGCAACGGAACTGCCACTTTCAGCTGTCGCGTAATTTCTTCCGGATTCTCTTCGGGGCTTTGCTCTTCGGAAGAAGCCTCAACAACATCACTGACCGAGCTTTCATCGCTCATGTCCTGATCGAGCATAACCATGGCCGCCTCAATGTCCATGCTGTTTTCCAACTGATTTTTGGCGGGATCACTATATTTCTAGGAAAGAATACAAAGGCACAATTAAACCGAATTCCACACGGACTCATTGTAATACGCATTTCCAACCTCCATGAGCTCTCTCCAACGGCAGTTTCGCCGCCCTAAATCCTCATCGTTCGGTAGAACTTCCCCGACAATCGTTTTCTTCACACCGGTAGACATTTTACAAAGACGATACAATACGCGTTCAACATGTCCTAATGCACGGCAAGGCACGATACAATTGTTTTCTTGAGAAAATGTTTGCTATCTAAAGACGACACAAGACAACCCATATGGCAAAATTCTCTCACCGCTAGTATCGGTTACTCGATTAACCGATCGCGCCTCGTTTGACAAGCGCAAGTTGATCGAGCTTTTTTGTTGTTGAACGAAAACGGCCGGTGCTTGGGTGCGTCACTACTAGTGATGAGCAAGTTGGTGTTAGAACCGAAGTTAAATATTCGTCAAATAGAAACACTACAATAGTCAGGTGTTGTGGAAGAGCTGAAAAGTGGAACTGTTGACAGGTTTCGTTTGAACCAAGCAGGAGAACGATATAAAAGAAGAGCGCGAGCTCTGAGGCTGCCTTCTTTGTTAACTACCGCCACGAGCAGCACTATTTTGAAATTGTGTGAAATTGAGTGAACGACTAGTGAGAATAAAATCTGACCAGAAAGGTCGTTTAGCGGCGGTGCCGCAACAAGTTGGAGTTCGACTTTTTTATTTGATCTGATCCAATATTACTCGACATCGACACTAACATTTCCGCTTCAATAAAAGTAAAACTTCAAAACCAACGAGCAAAAAGAGCAAGCAGGAACTTCGATAAAGCGAGAAATCAATATGAACTTTTCTGTTTCTTATTTTTGCTACTTGGGAAACGGAACGATCAAAAATTGTGTTGGTTGATCGCTTGACGTTTGACAGTTCCCGCTGACAGCTATACACGCAGGACAGGTTATTGTTTTGGTGGCAAAAACGAAAACATTCAGTTCGCAACGAAATCACATTTGCCGCAATACAGAAACGGCAAGTTCGGAAACATAATACGTATTTAGTTTTTATCTTTCTCCAATGGATCCGCTCAACATAAAGCTGGAAGTGCCGGATTTGCCACTTCCGCTTGGGGACGATGGTCTAATGATGTCCAGCGCTGATTTCCTTCCGACGGAAAATGACCTGTTTTTGGGCGATGATGACGACGACGTGATTGTGGTGCATATGGATTTGCGTGAAAATCTGTCCACCCTACGTGGGCTGGTCGAGCGGAGGATAGGACTTCCGCTCAGGCACTATGAGTTTTGGCTGCAGGGTTCGACGATGCTCGAGTCACACAAGAACCTGGTCGACCAGTGCGTGCAGGGCGAAGGGTTGGTACAGATCAACGTGCAGGTGCAACCGAACAAGCGGCGCATCAACATTGCGGATGTGTTGAAACCGACGGACGAGGTACTCGAAACATACAAGCGCGAGGTCGAACAAGCGGCCAAGGAGGCGGAAGCTGCGGCTAAGCGTGCGGCTGAAGAGGAAGCGGCTGCAGCGGAAGCTATTGCCGCAGCCGAAGCGGAAGCGGAACGAGCCAAGCGTACTAGTACTGCGGACAGTTCCAACCGCACCGATGCGTCCTCCAAGACGAGCCAGTCGAATGAATCACACGAAACGGCCATTGCCGTTGCGGCCATCATTGACTCGGTTAGCGCGGAGGAGCGCGAAAAAGAACGCGAAAAAGAGCGCAGAAACGAAAGGGAGCGGCAGACAAGCGAAATAGTTGGGAAGCTATTGCCTGCAATAAAGGAAGAAGTCCATGGTTTCGCGGACAATTCGCTGGATGATTGCGACGAATCGGATGGAGAGATCGGTGACGAACCGTTAGCCGCCCTGCCTTGGGTTTACGACAGTGCGTTTAAGCGTGACCAGCAACGTTTAAACATTCCCGACGATCCATTGGAATGGACGGTGGCACAGGTGAAACACTGGATCCAATGGGCGGTCCGGACGTTTAACCTAAATGGCATTAAGCTGCAGGACTGGAGTATCAGTGGTAAGGAGCTCTGCGAGCTGGATTCCGACGAGTTCAAGCTAAAAGCACCGAACGATCCGGGCGGTTTGTTCTGGATGCATTTGGAGTTGTTGAGACGGCACAAGATTGTTGCTGCGCTACAGAAGCCCATCGAAGGCGAACAACTTGTTGAAATGACCATTCGCAGGAAAATACCGAAAGTGAACCTAGGCAGCAAAAACGGTTGTAAAGAATGGAATGTTTGTAGGGGAATGAATTGGTACTTACAGGACACTCTTTCGTTTACAGATGAGTTTAGCTACTGTGGCAATCGATCAGGGAATAACGGACAGATCCAGCTGTGGCAGTTTCTTCTGGAAATTTTAACCGACCGTGAACACCGTGCAATAATTCAGTGGATGGGTAAGTGTTTTACAATTCAAATGTTTCTCTCCGATGTTTGAAAGACTTGATCCTTTTAATCCGTACAGGCACAGATGGAGAATTCAAACTTTGCAACCCAGAACTAGTGGCGCAGCTCTGGGGCGAGCGTAAAAACAAACCGACGATGAACTACGAGAAGCTGTCGCGTGCCTTGCGCTACTATTACGACGGAGATATGATATCGAAGGTGCATGGCAAGCGGTTCGTGTATAAATTCGTGTGCGATCTACGCGAACTGCTTGGGTACGATGCGTCCGAACTTGCAGCGCTCGTCAACGAAGGCTCTCCCGTTACTACCGATATCAAGTACGACAGCCACAATTATGATGTTGATTTCGATTGATTATTTCCAACGAGCGATGATGCTTTATCTCATGTTACGGCTTATGTTTGGTTATGACGCAACTCTCATGATATTCTGTGAAATTTCGGAGAGACAGTAGCTAAATAATTCTATATTCTTTTGCTTTGTGTTAAGGGTGAGGTTTTGAACGGTACTTTATTTTTTTTACTGCATTTTATCGATGTAACATTTACGCATTACAATAGATTTTGTATAAAAATTGGGAAATAGTTTATGCGTTTATTATGATGCCATCGACCCTGTCTTACCGTTTTCTTTCAAACTTAAACTTGAACTGTGGTGCCTGATGAGGTGTTCCCTTAGCAATCAATTTTGGCTTCAGAGCTCGCTTCTGCTTCAACACACGCTTGATTTCGAGCGTTTTCTGTACCACGGTTAGTTCCTTCTCACGGTCGATTCTTCGCATCAACTCTCCATACGAGAGATTACGATGGTGATTGATACTTTCAATTTTTTCCGCACTAACGTTGGCCAGTGCCAGTTTCTCCAAATCCTGCAGACGGGGTCGATTCGAGCGGCGTCCGATTAGATCCGGATGTGTATCGAGTCGCTTGGCAAGATCAAATTCGTTCGCTTCCTGTTCGTCTTCTACGAAGAAAATGTGCTTGTTGGGCGTTTCGTTCACCACATCGGTCATGTGTAGTTGGCTCTGCAGGCGACCGATTTTGTTCGCCTCCATCGTGCGCTTCATTGTGACATACTTCAGGTCCTGGGTTTGCATTAGTTTGATCTGATCCTTCGTGAAATCGTCGCCCTTTTGCAGTTCATGATGTTCGCCCTGCTCTATCTTGGAATTGATCATGTGGTGGTAGAATTCATCGGGATTCTTGTTCAGTGCTCGCTTCCGCAATAGTTTCAGTGTGGCTTCCTTCTCATTGCGATCCCTTGCCCGTTGCTTGTAATCTTTCTTTTTCTCCAGCAGCCCAAGATGCTGGCGAGCAGTGAGCTGGGCACGTTCACGGTGCACTTTCTGGTTAGATTTAGCCGCTTTCTTCCAGCTGGACATGTTGATATAAATAATAAACGACTGGCCAATGCACCACCAAAATCACGCTCGATAGCTTTGCCGTGGATCAAAGTAAACAAAGAAAGCATGTTTTGCTGATGGATTTTTTGACATTTGAAGAAACGTCAAATCGTTTTCATTGACAGTTGGGTATTTTCCAAACAATAGAAAACGGGTTTTGAACAAACGGGAAACGGAACAAAGTTTGTTTCGGAGTTTATACAACAATTAAACAAAACAACAGCATTTAAAAACTGGTCAAATCATACGAAACAAACGAGTACACGGATAACTATCAAACAACCCCTTCCGCGAACCATTTCGTGTATGTTGGAGTCCGAAAAATCAACATAGGCTTTGAAGTTGAATTGACCAACTTGAAAAGTATTACGATTACGTCGCGTGCTTAGAGAACATATTGAAGGAACGAGTGGATACAGTTCGAGGCCAATTACCAAAAAAGTGCATTCCGAATGACTGAATCAATGTGATTTTATATAAAGACTTCTATCGCATTGTTGTGCAATCAGCAAATCATAAGTGAAGTGTTTTGCGATCTGTGGCAAAATTCAGCCTGACAACGCTCAAGTGACTGACGACAATCAAGTGAGTATGATACAGCTCTTAGTTCTTGGTATAACTTTGATAGCAGATCTATTCTGTTTCGTAATTCTTTAGTTTTCGGTGAATATGATACATGTAAGGTGATTCGAGAAAACGAGGGTAAGTAAATATTAATTTATTTGGGCAAATATTATATTTCCACCTTGGGTACAACTAATCGGGCGAGAGAAAATTACTATGTGCGACATCTGCATTTAACTAAGCCTAATGCCAGGGTTCCCTGATCATTTTGATCTTCTTCTTTGGCGTAACGACCTACTCGGTCATGTCTGCCATTTCTGGCTTACTAGACTTATTGATACCACGTAGTTGGATAGTCGGTTCTTAATACGGGGGAACGATCCGGATGGGATTTGAACCCGGTCTTGCCGTGTGAGACCAGCGCCGTTATCGCCTCTGCTACCGGACCGCCCCCTCATATTGATATGCTCCCCCAATATTCGATATGCTTAGGGAATCCAAACAGCTTTATCCGCTGCTGGACGTGCACCATCCAACAGCGGTTATTGAGATCCCAGAGTAACAGTCATTCAGCCAAGCCATCGGACCCCTTATTGGCCTAGCCGCTGCAATTCTAATTTCCTGACTGGCAGCCTGTTCAGAGTTTGTGGGCTCTGACAGAAGCTCAAAAGCGTTCCGGCTCATCTTGTATTTGGGATATTCTCTGAAGAGGGCTATCTTTTAGGGTCGCTCAGGTTAATGTCAGCGACTGTAGGTATAAGATCGTGATGGCTTAGCTGTTTGGAAGTAGGATTCCGCAAGATACCGACCCTGCAAACTTCTCGAGAATAGTAGACCATTGCTTATCATCACCGTGGAAAATTGCTTACTATCGCCCGCAATAAGCACGATAAAGGTATCCGGACTCTTTTGAATCACAAACGCGGCCTTGCTTTTAGCGATCAGACATCACCCGAGGGTTTCGACAAGGCCGAGTTTCCGCAAGCATGGAAACGGCAGTACTTGCTGATTTCGAATCAGGGGAAGTGAAACAGTAGGCACGGACAGCCGATACGATGGATAGAAATGGTAATAGCCTCGAGCGCCTGTTGTTCAACCGCTTGAATGAACATCTCGAGCATATTGGGATTCCAGAATAGGTAGAAAGTCTCACCTCCGTTTCCGCTCCAGGCCCGGTCATGTGACATTTATCGTGCACAGGGGTTCCATAGGGTTAATTTTTTAACTTAATGTACGATAGTGTGCTGGGCCAGGGTTCGCCGGTTGGTTGGAGTCGAAATGTTGGTGTATGCGGAAGATTTGGTACTGTTGATGTCTGGAAAAACATGCTAGTTGCGGTGCAAAGAGCACAGGATGCTGTGGATGTTGCAATGGGAACTCGTGACCTTCTCAGTGAAGACGGAGATTTTGATGTTCTCCGGAAAAGGAAGCTTACTTACAGGAGTTCCAATGAGTATTAGCCTTCTATCATTGGTTGAACGAATGATGGCCAGAGCACTCCTTGTGGGGAAACTATTAGCGGGTCTATTACGTGGAGTCAAGGCTGCGATACGGTGCACCGGTATACTGGTAGTTCCGAAAACTTGTTTCAAAATCAAAATCCGTAATGTGTTTTACGGAGCCATTTATCTTGTAGCGTGTATTTCAGGCCATTTTGAATATGGTTCGACGATTATGAGGAAGTAGAGTCCATCTACTGGACCTTCATAATCGAATACATGTCGATGGTTTCGCTGGTATAAGCTAAAATTCAAAAGTTTTTTCGTCGGTGTCTTCCCTGATATTGCACATGGACCGTCATTTTTCACATATATCTCAGGTTCTTTATCGAGGCTAGGCCTATGCACGAAACTTTGAGCTATCGTCTTCATCCTAACTATACCGTGATGTCCTCAAAGAAACTGCTATAGAATCTTTTTTTAAATATATTTGGTACCACGACTCTATCACCGAACATCAAGCATCCATCGACAGTGTATTGCCGAGAGCAGCGCTGGCGAATCGATCCGATAGTATGAGCTCAGCGTTGCAATCGGTTCGCGGTGTGAAGTGGAATATACCTTTTTTTGTTTTTTTTTTATTATTCATCAGTTACGGGGAATATACCTTTGTTAGAACCGAATATTGAGAGCAACGGTTTAAGGTCTGCTAGTAGCATGAGAAATGGTTACGTCCCAACAAATATTAATGGAATTTGGTTACAGCATACATTAATGGTAGTGCTTGTTTTGTCGGCTGTCCATGCTTCCGCTCTGAGGATGTCAATGTTCGTGAAGCGTATTGAAGCGCTTTCAGTTTTCCTTCAGGAAATTGATGAAATACAACTGTTCCTATTCCAGTGTTCGATGCATCAGCTACCACAATAATCGGTAGCCTCAGATTATAACGTGTAAGAAGCAGCTTTAACGCTTAGCTTAGCTTAAGTTCTACCTACCGGATGAAAGCTTCTTGGCATTCTGGTGGTTGCGAATAAATCTTCCATAAAAGTAGACTGTTCCAAGATATGATCGTAGTTCGGATACATTGCTTGGAGTTGGAATTGCAGCAATTGTCGTTATCTTGTTAGGGTCTAGGCGAAAACCTTCTTTATCCACGACGTGTTCCAAGTATACAAGATATGGTTTGCAAAAATGCAATTTTTCGGCTTTGACATGACATCCGTACTCCTTTAGTCGCAAGAATATTGTGTTAAGTGATATCTTGAGTGACTTCAGATCCTTGCCAAGAACGATAACGTCGACGATGAATGTTCAAACTCCAGGAATATCTGCTATCATTCCGTCGACCAGTCGATGGAATGCTCCTGGTGCGTGGCTTTTGCATTGAAATAGTCCACGATGCATATTGATGGCAAGCAGCTGCTTTGTATCATCATCAACCTCGTGCTGCAAATATGCGTCAGACAGGTCGATGATGCTAAAGATGGTGCTACCATTGAGTTGCGAGAAAATTTAATCTGGAGTTGTAAGTGTACAATGATTAGCTTCTAACGCATCATTCAATCCTGTTGAGTAGTCGGCACAGAATCAAACACGTGGATTTTGGTTTTGTTATTGCCACAATAGGAGCTGATCACTCAGAAAAATCGACCCTTGCCTTAATACCCGAGATTGCAATCGAGTAAGCTCTACTTCGCCCAAAGGAATGGTGTTAAAAGGTACAGGATGCTTTGGACAGAACACAGGCTTGGCGTTTGGCTTGATAAAAAGATTATCCTTAGTTTTCTTATAGTTGTCCCAGAGTTTGCGATGTCGATAACTTAGAATAAGGTCTGCTCCGCTTTCCTTCAACATTCCCTATGGGCTTTACAAGATGTACTTAAGAAAATATAAATACTAATCCTAGCTATAACCCTATTGTAGTGTCCAGTCAGCAAATACTGAGCATGCCACATTCAACAGTTAATAAGTATTACAGGAGGATAGCAACTACAAAAACAACCATTAATGAAATTGTCACAATGCTAGGGCAGTGTCGAGCGAGAAAGGGAGATGATAAAATTTGTTACTTATCAACGCTAACATATGTCGGCCGTTCGCGTACATCAAATTGTGAATTGAAATGATATTATCATAGGATAGTTTTTATGGCTTTCATGTGATTCCTGGATCTTATAAGTTGCATTAATGAACACACGCGATGAGAAAACAGTTTACACAATCGATTTATTTATTTTTTTTTGTCTCTTTTTGGATATTTCGATTTGACAACTTTTACTTAAACCTTATTTAGACTGTGATCGTCGTTTCCACAAGGAAGTATGGTTTAGGGTACAGTTGAAAAGTATACGTATAAAAACAAAATACAAGAACGAAACCGTAATAAATAGAATTGAAAAGCGCCGAAATGTGGAGGAATCCAAAACTTGCGCTGTCTCGTATGGATATTAAAAATGGACACAAACATAAACACTTAATATGACGACGGAGTTTTGTGTCATCGTCTTCATGCAATTTGTTGCTTGAAAAAAAACCCTAAAAAGCAAGTACCTTAAAAGTTTACGCAACTATAAGAGACGGAAACGTAAGGAAAACAACAAATTAAACATACACAGTCGGGATGGAAGTGAATCACAAACCGGATAATAATAATTAAAATGAATGATAAAATAACGAACTGCTTCATCTTACGAACGAGGCGCGCATGCGTGTCTTAATACCGACTTTCCTAACCGAATGATGCAGTATAACAGGGTTTTTGCGTAGTAGTAGAACCTTTCAGCAGCTATGTGACAAAACGATAGTATGGTGGGTTAAAAAAATTAAAATTTTAAACTTAATCACACCATAAAAAGCATGCGCAATAATAAGGATTACATCGGCCAACATTGAAGGTTTCCGGATCAGTTACAAGGAAATCCTATGGTTCGTGTGGGTGTGTTGGCGGAGTTTTATCAGTTTACAAAGGGAACATGAATGGAAGCCAATGTGATGGATGCTTATGTAGGAGAATGAACAGTAGCATACAGAGGACCCGTTGTGCTTCACGAAGGTTGAATGGAAAGAACAAACCGTTGGATGTGAGAGTGCTTTCGAGTGTCGCTTGGCAGGGGGCTGTTATGGCGTCTGTGAGGTATGGGCTGTACGGTCTTTAAACTTCAACCTTAAACGGTGAGCCAGGGATATGATCATCACCCCATTTGACAAGCAGAATGTAGTCTCCGCGTTCACGAACCAGATAGTTGACCGTGTACTGGTTGCGTCCTGTGTGCTTAATGAAGACCTCATCGCACGGCCCTTTCGGTCCGTAAATGCCAACGAATAGGATGTTGTTACCTAAGGATGTGAGAAGAGAAGGTGGTTGCAGCCGGAGAGTAAAACTAGAGCGCATATTTTTGTCCTTTTCCTTTCTACTTACCCGCATCGCCAGCATTGATCGTGAACTGGTTTTGCTTGCCCATGTATGCCTTCTTGAGACCCATTCCCTTCGATTGGATTTTGCTGGCATCCGATTTGAAGATTGGCAAAATAACACCGGTTCGATTACCGCCCTTCGAAACCTTCGCCACGGTTTCCACAATGACCGACGATGTTTCCTGTCCGCCAGCTTCGGCAAGACTCTCGCCGGTACAATTGATCTTGAACGGTGATCCGACGATGTGCATCTGATTGTACTTGATCGTCATGTAGTAGTGACCGGGAAGGAGTGGCGTATAGCGCACCTTGTATCCCTCTTCCACTTCCGTGCAATCCATCGCCACCTTGGCCGGTCCGTCAACGGTGACCGCAAGCGTACCGGCGCCAGCATTGCACGTGTCTATGATCAGATCGGTTTTCTCGCCCGTCTTGACATCTCCGAGACCCTTGCCCGAGGCATGGACGGCCGCTGGATCGACATCATCTTTGCCTACCTTGATGCGATATGGCGAACCGGGTATGTGCACCCCGTTGAACTTAACATGGATTGCGTGAATACCGTTCTCGCGCGGGTAGAATCGCACCGAATACTGATCCTGATCGATTAACTGGATGAAACAATCATCCTCGTTGTTCGATGGTGCAACGACCTGGGGAAGAAATTGGGAGCAAGTAATGTGATGTGTACTTCCTTCACATATGGAACATCTTTCGAGTACAGACCTTAGCGTCCAGCTCACCCTTAGCACCGTTCTTGCGCACCATGAACTGGGCCGGTTTATCAGCTTGTACACAACCAGTCGGGAACTGAGCCACTTCCAGCTTATGCGCTTCGCCCATAGCCGGCGAGACATAAACCTTGAACGGAGAGTCGGGAATATGGCGATCGTTGAACTTCAATCCGATACGGTAGTCGCCTAGGCGAGGTAATAAATGCAAGGGCTCATTAAATGAATGCGTTCTAATGACATGGCATTTCGGTATCTTTACCTGGTTCGCTGACGACGTACGAAACATCGCAGGAGCCATCCTTGCGATCTTTGAACTCGATCTCCGCCTTGCTGGGGCCCTCGACGGAGATGGCCAGAGTGCCTCCGCCGGCCTCGCGGGTCCACACGTTAAATTCGGACGGTACGCCCTGTTCGCCGTGTTCCAAGCCCGGACCTCCAGCCTTCACCAAATGTGCTCCAGTATCCTTAAGAGGACCAACCGTGAACTGGAATGGCGATCCTATGGAAGAAAACAGAGCGCAACAAGTCTAGATAACAGCCGGAATCTTCGGGACGAGCGAGCAATCGTAACTTACCAGGAATATGGATCTGCTTGTACTTGACGGAAACTGTATGCACGCCCAGTTCCTTCGGGATGAAGTGCACTGCATATAGACCATCCTCGATCTCCTGGATCTCGGCATCCTCACTGACGCCGCCGGGTGACGTGACCGTAGCAGACAGATCGAACGACGTAATGCCAGGCATCTTGAACGTCAGCTTGCACTGGCTGCCAACCTCGGTGATAGGCACGGCCTCGCGCTGGCGCTGGATCTTCTCACGCTGTCGGTTCGTACCCTCACCCGATACTTTCACCGTGAACGGTGATCCGGTCACGTGATGGTCAGCAAACTTCAGGTTCACGATGTAGTAACCCGGTTCGGTCGGTTTGTAGGCAATGTTGAGCGTGCCATCGTCCTTGTCCGTGCATTGGATCTCCGCCTTGCTAGGTCCCTCGATCGAGAGTGACAGGCCACCATAGCCGGCGTTGCGTGTATCGATCGAGAACACGTTGTCCTGGTGCGTTTTACCCTCCTTTAGCGCATTGCCAGTCACTAGCACCTTCTTGGCATCACCTACCTCGCGCTCGCATACGTTCACCTTGAATGGCGAGTTGGCGATGTGCTTTCCCAGTCGCTTGACCGACACCGTATGCTCACCGATTTCACGCGGCGTAAACGAGATGCCAATGTTACCGGTGGGCATGCGTTTCAGGAAGCAGGGCTCTTCCAGTCCGGACGGTGCCTGAATGGAAGCGTTCAGCGAACGCAAATCGTTATCGCTGATGACACCTGGCAGTGTCACCTCAGAGCAGGAACCGACCGAAATCTGGTTACGCTTTCGGCCTTCACCGGTAATCTTAGCGAAGTAGGGCGAACCCTTGATGTGCTTGTCACCGAAGCGAACGGAGATTTTGTATTCACCTGGCGCAGTCGGCAGGTACGAAACCGACACCGTACCATCCTTGTTGTCGTGGTACGTAATCTATAAACGATACGTAAACGGAAGTTAGTAAATAGGATCGAATATGAGAAGCAGGATTAACCTTATAACTCACATCAGCTTTGCTGGGACCTTCGACGGCCATTTGCAACCCACCGGCACCGGCACCCTTGGTGGAGATGATGAATTGGGCCGGTTCGCCCGTGACTCCATGCACTAGACCTGGTCCATAGGCCGTCACGTAGCCGGACGAGATCGAATCGACGTGGAATTTGAACGGCGAACCCTGAACATGCTCACCGTTATACTTGACGGCGAGCTCGTGGATACCTTCCTCCTTGGGATCATAGCGGATCGAAACCGTTCCATCGTGATTGTCATCGACCACCGGCTTGTCTACTTGTCCGCTGGGCATTTTGACTTCGGCTGTAGACGAATAAAACACGACAATGTCAATGGTCAGTGTGTTGACAAGTGTAGGACAGATCAATTACAATTTATAAGATTGGGTTACTTCATTTAATGACGCCATGTTGGGATACTATATCGCATCTAGTACAGCACAGAAACGGCCGAATGGTGGACTTTTTTGTTGAACGTTTGAAAGTTAAAAGACTAAGGCTCGTTACGTCCAACAAATAGTTAAACATCTACTCAGCTGAGATTATATTATAGTTATCGACTTTTTATGATGATGTCTTCAGTCAGTTCAACACTTTATTTTTTCAGTAAATCTTCATTTGTAAGGAAATACTAGTACTCCTGAATTTGTCATTGGTGGCTTTTCGTGGGTTTTTTCACCCCTTGCCAGATAATTAATGCTGCGTAAAAAACTAGCAAAACAATTCTTTGATGTTCGTGAAAGTATTCAACTGATTGGGATGCAATTAGACAATGTTTCTCGTGAACATAGGGCACTTTAAGGTTGAAGATCCTATTTCATTCTTTTTGATAATTTAGCACTTTAGAAACCATTCGCTTTAATGCGAGAAATAAGCAACGCTGTCATTCCAATAATGGCATATCACTAGAACGCAATACCCATATAAAAGATCTTGGGGCTGTCCTTGATATAAAGCTCGTCTTTGATGTAAAGGTTGAACTAATGATTACTCGTTGCAATCAACTACTGGGGTTTGCACTATCTATGCCTAACGATTTCATCCAAATTACATAAAGTCCGTGTACTGCAGTGTCACCTGCTGAGTAGCCTAAAATGATTTTATTGTTTAGAAACCTTAAGGGAGACCCGTTCCCAGGGAGAGCCGAAAATCGATCAAGAATGGAGGCTGTACAAACGTGCCACTGGAGAAAAAGGATAGAATAGGGTTTATCCAATGCAAGCGTTTTCGTAATGCAGTACGCATGCTATCCCGACAGTACAGTATTATTAAAACAGTCCAACAATCCCTCGAAAACCGCATCTATCTAGACCGGGGATCTAGTGGATTTAGTTACCCTTTAACTTCAATGGCTACGATTTTTAACGACATATATCATCTATTTGAATTGCAAGCCGCGTTGCATCTATACATAACCAAAATATACGAAATCTAGAAACATTACTATTCTTAGGGTAATAGTTTTATCTCATAGCCATACGGTCTAGCCGTCATTGTTGAATAGAAAAAGAAAAAGTTTTATCTCATAGATATGTAAATAAATAAGCAATTACAATCATTAGTAGATGTGATTTTGCGCTAAACGCCAACCAAAACGACAGTTTTGGACTTCAAAGAGTAAAACAAATTAGCGGATATGTTTCTTTTTCTGATTGGGCTGATAATTTCAGTTGCTCAGTTGAGTGCTACTCATACTGTGGCAATGATCTCTAGCACCACACTTCTTTGTGAATAATTGCGAACCAAGCTAGAAAACCATCACCATTACACCATCACATTGATATCGTCTTATACAATTATATTGTTTCATCGATCTCATCGTTACTTACGCATTCCATAACCATCCAATCTTAAGTAGGAATGGTTATCGTTCTTCTTCTACGGCACGAAAACCTCAAGAGACCTTGTCTGTCATTTATGGTTTCCTTGGTTATTATAGAATCGCAACAGTATAGTCAGTCCTGTGTATGGGGTAACATACCGGATGGGATTTAAGACCGGTTCTGTCGTGTGACTATCCGGTAAAGATAATTAAAGATAAGACAAACCAAGAAACTACATATAAGATAGGCCAAGGTTTTTTGAGTCATATAAGATCTGCCTAGCAGCGGTTTTCGAGGAAGTATTTTTCATGTTAACTTTTCACTCTACAACCACCTCGGCTCAACTCGTTCCGCTTACACCAGCGGAATGCGAAAACAAAAGTACTGTACAGCTAGGATTCCGCTATCCCTTTTGAACCATTGGAAATAGATTTGTGGTTCGTAAAACGGGATCTTTTGCGTCATCGTACTATCAAAATTGTCTCTCGAGATGCATTGAATCTTTGTGACTTAGAAGAAGAGTAATAAAACAATTGCTTTAGAAACATGTTTAACAAAAACAAGTAAAGATTCCGGACTCGAGATGTTTCTGAACAATTTTTAATTTGAGGAATTCAAAATGTTAAGCATTTTGAGCAATAGCATTAGCTTTCTTTGGGGACTTATATAATTAAATGGTAAATAATTATCCAAATTTAATAAATAATAATAGCAAATAAATGAGCAGCTACAGTGATGAGGTGATTTAGGAGAAGCATGCCAGATATCAGCCTGTTTCGTGTCTTGTTCAGAACACACAAACTTTAAAAGATATAAAGAAATGAGAGATATTGAAACCTGATTGATCATGCAGTTTTTATGAAGTTAATGCCCAAACTTAAAACATGTCGGTGCTCTATTTTATGAAAAAATATCTACCAAACTTTCCTCGTAGTATCATCATATAGTTCAGAACAATAGCTATTACAAATATTTGAATGTAAAACAACCGACTTATTGACAAAGTCATTCATCGTAATGCTTTTCAAAGGAATGGTTTCATCAGAATCTTGTCCGTCTACTAAAGTAGCAATGTGGAAAAACGATAGCGATCCAAAAATATGTACCAAAGACGTTAAGTAAAAAGAAGAAAACTGAAGGAATGTTGAATTCCAATTTTGTTTTCTTCTAGAACCGGGCGGCCGCTGCTAGAATTCCAATTAAAAGAAAAACATATGCACGAAAGAAAGACACATCTCACACTGTATTCCACAAGACGGATCGCCAAATGTCGTATGGTCGTACGGTGGTTGACAGAAGAACCGTGACGATTACCGCTGCCGGAACATTTATCATCCTACGCGTATCAAAAGGATGTCGCCACAATCACCACCGTTACTTTGGGAGGGCTTAGGAAACAACAACAAGTTACACAACCGTGTGTTTCCCTATTTTCAAGGCGATCATCATCCTCATCATCAACGTGATCATCATCTTCATCGCCAGCCATCACATCTCATAATGGACGCACAAAAGTGTGATCCATTCCAGGGGTATTTTTATAAAAATTCCTTCGCGCTTAGTCGCGGCTCCGACGACGTCATCTACTCCCGGATGGCGAACGGCCGAGTGATTTCTCGTTCGTTCTTAGACTTTCTTCTCATTTCCCTCTCTCCTCCAATCTATACCCACGAGGGGGTGGTCCGAACCGAACGTTGGAGATACATATTGGGTACACCTGTTGTTTTTTTGGCACAATTTATTTGGATGGATCTACAAAATGTTGGACCCTCCCTGGTTGGTAGCATCATCTGGGCAGGTTGTGCGTGCACTCCAATACACTTTGGCTCGATGGCACGGCGTCGCAGCCAAACGACAAAATTGGCCTGCTCTTCCCATGTTCCGTCCTCCAGATCACCATGAGATGAAGAACAGCGCGAGAGCGAGAGAAAGCAAAAAAAATCACGCACACCTACAGGCACACATCACTTCGTAGCAAGTTGGTGATCTCCTCGATCATAGTTTATTTTTGTGTTTTTTTTTCTTCAATTCCATCGTGCACGAAAAGAAGGACTTTGGTTCGGAAAATGTTCCCCAACCGTTCAGTTGATTTCGATACGATTTTCTCACCCATCCATCAGTTCGGTTCATTGAATAGCATTAGCGTAAAATCAACGGTCATCCGTATCGTTGATCGCCGGTTGGAATTATGGAGGACGCAAAATAATCCTATCCAGCGTGAACGCGTGTGCACACTCCCCCTGTTTTGCCGGCAGTACACACTTGCAGTATTGTTTTGCTTGCCCGGGTGTTTGTTTATTTGTAAAAGACCGTTTGCTCATCGTCGCTGTTTGCCCGTGACGCATCAGGGTCGTGGATTTTTTTCCTTCCCACCCGTTTTTTCTATCATCCCGCCCGGAAACGGGGTTCCATCTTTGTAGCCGTGTCGCTGTTATTCGATGTCGGAAACAATCGGAAGAAATGTTGTTACGGACACGGGTAATCCGTGTTCGGGTGGGTGGGCACCGTGAAGATTTATGAAGCAGCAGCAAGCAATTCTACTCGCTGATGATGGCCCACGCTTTAACTACAATGTGGCTGCGTTAGTGCAACCATGTGACAGCATAACTTTCCGAGGTCGTATGGAATCAGCCGGAATGTTTATTCACTTTCGAACCATTTCGCAAGGAAGTCGATGGAGGGGTTCATTTATGTATATTCTACTTAAATGCAGAGAATTCCACCTGTTGTTACTTTCCCCCGTTGCTCCGCCGGCAATCATAAACCGATTGTATAAAGATGAAGCGAACCGAGTAAACACACCAGTTGTTTACGCTAGTTTGCGCTTCCGATGAGGTTTTATTGGCTTGTTTAATTTCGATCGAATAAATGTTCGATCGGATGTACAATTTATTCCCGGCAGAAGAATATGGCGGCGTTCTTAAGATATTTAAATTCATGCTTTTGGGCAGGGTGAAAACCATTTAAAACCCACCAGTGTGAAACACACCAATACTACGTTTGATTCAATAATTAGTAAGAGTATGATAACTAGAAAATATAAAGTAAATCTGCGCGCAAAATATTAATGTGATGCTATAATTATTTTTCGGTTCATATTTTTTGTACAAAGTACTAGGCGTCCGCTTTGAGGTGATGAACGCATGAGTTACGTTGAGCGAACCCGTCTGTTTACGAAAAAACATTCAAAAATATGTTATACTTTCAATCGAAACTTACGGTTCTTGGCAGTTATTGGTGTTAAAGGAGGCAAACCTCTAATTTAATTCTGAGTGGAAATTTTACCGAAATCGCTGCTTGATGGAAAGTAAAATTTATTATTTCAACTGTTCGAAAGGTCAGCCGGTTCACCCGAAGCGAGGCCTTCCATCATCTGTGCCCGTTTGGAGCATTTAGTAGGTGCGATGACGCCGGAATGTGTTAAGCGCCACGTGCGTTGGCACGATGATATCGTGCAGCTTGTGTGAGGGATGAAGGTGAAGAGGAGATGAATTTCTGTTGCTGTGTAAAAGCTTCCCATAAATTATGATTTCCTAGTTCGTGTGAGAACATTGCGAAGAGTTGTGAAACAACAGGTTTTGAAAAATAAGCTTGACGAAAACATGTGGCGATGGGATTCCAGATTTGGCCTATGTTAAGATAAAATACTTTTCAAGGACTAATTCCGAGCGGTTTGAATTTGTGTCTATGGTTATCAGTTTCTATTTAAATAAATTAGCTAGAGTTGGAGTTTTTATTAGAATTATAACAAAAAAGTTTAACCGAGTACACCCGGGATAAGGTGC
>KB663622.1:2555254-2604786 GCA_000349025.1 Anopheles minimus | reverse complement strand
CGTTCAGTTGATTTCGATACGATTTTCTCACCCATCCATCAGTTCGGTTCATTGAATAGCATTAGCGTAAAATCAACGGTCATCCGTATCGTTGATCGCCGGTTGGAATTATGGAGGACGCAAAATAATCCTATCCAGCGTGAACGCGTGTGCACACTCCCCCTGTTTTGCCGGCAGTACACACTTGCAGTATTGTTTTGCTTGCACGGGTGTTTGTTTATTTGTAAAAGACCGTTTGCTCATCGTCGCTGTTTGCCCGTGACGCATCAGGGTCGTGGATTTTTTTCCTTCCCACCCGTTTTTTCTATCATCCCGCCCGGAAACGGGGTTCCATCTTTGTAGCCGTGTCGCTGTTATTCGATGTCGGAAACAATCGGAAGAAATGTTGTTACGGACACGGGTAATCCGTGTTCGGGTGGGTGGGCACCGTGAAGATTTATGAAGCAGCAGCAAGCAATTCTACTCGCTGATGATGGCCCACGCTTTAACTACAATGTGGCTGCGTTAGTGCAACCATGTGACAGCATAACTTTCCGAGGTCGTATGGAATCAGCCGGAATGTTTATTCACTTTCGAACCATTTCGCAAGGAAGTCGATGGAGGGGTTCATTTATGTATATTCTACTTAAATGCAGAGAATTCCACCTGTTGTTACTTTCCCCCGTTGCTCCGCCGGCAATCATAAACCGATTGTATAAAGATGAAGCGAACCGAGTAAACACACCAGTTGTTTACGCTAGTTTGCGCTTCCGATGAGGTTTTATTGGCTTGTTTAATTTCGATCGAATAAATGTTCGATCGGATGTACAATTTATTCCCGGCAGAAGAATATGGCGGCGTTCTTAAGATATTTAAATTCATGCTTTTGGGCAGGGTGAAAACCATTTAAAACCCACCAGTGTGAAACACACCAATACTACGTTTGATTCAATAATTAGTAAGAGTATGATAACTAGAAAATATAAAGTAAATCTGCGCGCAAAATATTAATGCGATGCTATAATTATTTTTCGATTCATATTTTTTGTACAAAGTACTAGGCGTCCGCTTTGAGGTGATGAACGCATGAGTTACGTTGAGCAAACCCGTCTGTTTACGAAAAAACATAAAAAAATATGTTATACTTTCAATCGAAACTTACGGTTCTTGGCAGTTATTGGTGTTAAAGGAGGCAAACCTCTAATTTAATTCTGAGTGGAAATTTTACCGAAATCGCTGCTTGATGGAAAGTAAAATTTATTATTTCAACTGTTCGAAAGGTCAGCCGGTTCACCCGAAGCGAGGCCTTCCATCATCTGTGCCCGTTTGGAGCATTTAGTAGGTGCGATGACGCCGGAATGTGTTAAGCGCCACGTGCGTTGGCACGATGATATCGTGCAGCTTGTGTGAGGGATGAAGGTGAAGAGGAGATGAATTTCTGTTGCTGTGTAAAAGCTTCCCATAAATTATGATTTCCTAGTTCGTGTGAGAACATTGCGAAGAGTTGTGAAACAACAGGTTTTGAAAAATAAGCTTGACGAAAACATGTGGCGATGGGATTCCAGATTTGGCCTATGTTAAGATAAAATACTTTTCAAGGACTAATTCCGAGCGGTTTGAATTTGTGTCTATGGTTATCAGTTTCTATTTAAATAAATTAGCTAGAGTTGGAGTTTTTATTAGAATTATAACAAAAAAGTTTAACCGAGTACACCCGGGATAAGGTGCTCTTTCACGGTTCTGAGAAGGAAATGTCTCCCAACCATTGTGAATTGCATATTACATTAAGTTTAGATTTAAGATAATAGTTATAAGCAATACGGCCTGGCCGTCATTGATGAATAAAACAAAACAAAAAAAAAAACAAAAAAGTTTAATTCTTTTCTGCAAAATTATCACAGTCTAGAAAGGCGTTAGACATTGTGCATTCTTTCTACTATCGAACTTATTAATTAAACATCCACAAATCCTCAAAACATTAAACATCATATAAGTGTTGTTTATTTTAGTACCTAAGTAGTCGTCGTCGGTTGTCTCACCCGCGGTTAACACCGACGGAATGACTCGTGAGATTGAAAGTCTAGCACTGGTAAGCGGCCCAAGGCTTAAGTGCTGGGAAATTGTTGAAAACGTTAAACAGACGCTTTTGGATTTTCCGAGCATGTGCTGCACGTTGATGAGTGCCGGTACGTTTTTTGAGGGATTAATTTCAAGTGTTTCCACTTCGAAAATCAACAAGTCGCTTAATATCTCACGGCTTAGAAGACACCGTGCCAGCGTTTTCGAGGAAAGACCTCATCAACGGAATGCAAGTGTTGACATACGGCTGTTTAAACCGCAATGGACGTGGTTGTTGGTTGTTTTGGGTGGCGCGTGGCACACTACAAATTGTTACAACCGAGTTTGGCACACACAACTGCAGCTGGCAGTGGTTCTGGGGTTGGCGTGCATCATCGATGTCGAATGAGTCGTGGCAGAGAATGTGTTTTATTGCTCGAATGAAACTTAATCGTCGATCAAGAGAACGCACTGCGAACGTAATAAATTTCTCGAACTAAGTTAGGACGTCGGCTGTCTGTGGTGTCAAGATTGATGACACTGTGTTTGTTGGTATTTTAATTGTCCTCTTAAGGATACGGTATATGTCTTCCCTTTCTTGGATGAACGACCAGTGTGGGCCATCTTGCCGGCCATGTTAATGGCTAACTAGACGTATTGGTAACCATTCGTAGTTGGATAGTTTTTCCTCAATATGGAGGATCGATCTGGATGGGATTTGATCACAGCGTCCTGCCGCGTGAAGACCGGCGTTACTGTCGCTTCGGCCACAGGGCTGTATGTTATATGCCTTTATGATAGAATATGTAATGTTAACCCATAATTCTTACTTTGGGGCTGTTAAATTATTTGACGTGTGTATCTGTATGCGTGTGTGTGTGCGACCCAATGTAAAATTAATTGATTTGTTTCGCGTAAATGCTGCCATGCTATCCTTAGATCTGCCACCATCTGCATTACCTTTATGCGTTTGGAGAAAGAATCCACTCAGCATGTTGGTCGGAACGAAGTCGATGTCGGAACGTTCCAACACCGGCACGTCCTGCTCGATGTAGAACACCCGCACCATTTCGCGCCGATCGTGCTCGGACACGGACATGAAGCGCGAAAAGCTTCTATAGAACTGACTGTGCTCTTCCCATGTCGCCTCAACCGGTTCGGAACCCTGATCCTCATCGTCACTCCACATGATTGCGCGCGGGAACTATCGGGCTCTGTGCGAATGCGAATTAGGACGAAGGTGTACGGGTGGGGAGGCAAACAAAACGAAACGATCGCGGCGGAAAGGACACGTGTCCCGCTCGAGGTGTTCGGCTGTACGATAGAGGAGGATGCTCTGCTAAGGCTTGTGATCGCGCGGCGAACCGTTGGTAACCGATCCAGGCTTTATGTTCACTAGGCTAGTAAAAAGGATACGTTCATTTTCCACTTTCCGCTACCATTGAGCACAGGCAAAAAGGTAAATAAAATCATACAATCAAATGGGGATAGTTTCATTGTGCCACCAGACATAAAAACCGCCAGCAATGCGTCCAGGATGCTGTTACCGTTGAGAACGCATCGACCCTAATTTGGTGTCAAAACTGTGTTCACGTATGTGTATGCGAGTGTGTGGGTGTACGTATGTCCGTGTAAATATGTGTTTAAAAGAAGGAGAGAGAGAGCAAGAGAGAGAGGGAGCTCTATATCGGGGATGGAAGAAGCGATCTCATGTGGAGTGCGTCGCAGCTGTCTAATTTATTACGACTCTGAATCATCGATACCCGAACCGAATTGGGAGCGAAATTTAAAATAAAAAAAGGATGCACAACGTTCTTAGGATATCTTTTTCAAGATAAAAGTGATCATTTATATATCTCATGGGATTTAATTTTCTACTTCCGTAGCTTTAGATTGCATAAATATAAGATGTATTAACAACAATCAAATGATTTTTTAGGGGTCATGCACTGGAGCGACTTGTAGCTGTTGGTAGGCCTATAAATAACGCCACAAGCAGAATAGTTTCGAACCATTTAACGTTCAGTTATGTAACTTAGACAGTGCAGCGTAATTAAAGCGAACAGCTGCAACCACACATGAGGCGGTACAGCATCCTGGCAGCATAAATGGGCAGCTTGTGGCGATACAAGGAAAAAAGGTGAATGCACTTGGCTTGCACGATGAATGGGTACTGGGTCACTTTCGATTTTTGCACAATCGGGGAAAAATCACACAATGCGAGTGCACCATCAGAGCCCAATAGTTCCTCTAGCAGGTTTCACCTCACCGCCAAACGATCACTATTATTCTGCCATAATGTCCCAGAGGATCAGGTTTTTCTTTCCCTGTGGGACAGCGAAACTCAAAGAGATCTATTATGACGGCGTAGTATATGCTGGAGGGTGGAATAATAAAAAAAAATCAATAGCACTTCCGGTTTTTCTCATCACATACACATAACATTTCACTTGCTCATTCCAAGCGGCCTCACATTTTCCCAGCTTTTCATGGGACACTCACAAAACGATCACTACTTTAATTGGATGCTTTAACTTCGACCTTCCAGCGATCAAGGATATGGCACGCACCTTTGCTTGGTCGTAATCACAAACCCACACTCACACTGACACAAGCAGAGATATGTACAGATGACGGGTATGGGGGATGGTATGTAGGAGGGTTCGAACACGCACTCACTCAAGCTCAAATGCTGATGGCTGATGCGCGGGATCGTTATTAAATACGGTTCGATCGACGGTCCGGTCGGGAGTGTGTAGCATTCGCCAAACCGAAGAAAAAAACGCAACCTGAGCCTTCCGCCGAAAGCGTGCTACTGAGCTGAATACTGAACGTCAACTGATAAACGGGCGGCCGGACACGAGTTTCTGAAGCATTTTGCAGCATATCCCGAGCGCGGTCTGCAGCTTCCAGTGGAGCGCGCACCGAACCGGGCCGAAAGATTCGCCAGCCGCCAGTCCCAGCAATAGGTTCGTGCGAGCGGACTCGGTATTTTTGAGCGCAATCGGCTATGATTTGCTCTTTTTTTCCAAATCCCCCCTCCTACATCTCCCTCCAACCGTTTCCGCCTTCTACGGCCCGTCTTGTTTCCCACACCCTACGATGGTGCCAATCGTCGGAAAAGTGGTACCGCGTAGTAGTGTGAGGTGGAAAAAGAAAAGTGTTTAAATCTTCTCCTACACACAGCGACGCGGTTCAACGGAACCGTGAGGAAAAACAATTTTTGGAGGTATTATAAAATGAGACAACAAGAGAACATAGCATAAAGCAGGAAATAGAAAGTATCGGACAAAGTGAGACAAACAGAGACACAGTTGGAAATGCTCATGAAGGATCCGATGGGCGGTGAGGGTTCGTCTTATGATCGTAGAACGGTGGTGCCGAAAACGATGGAACTAACACAAAACATTTACTTTGCCATCCTGTTGTAGGATCGGCAGCTAACGCTCACAAATGAAAAAAAAAGCTAAATAGCACGGTGGAATATCGCTATGGAGCAGAAAATAAATAATGTCCGATCGAAAAGTGTGGCGGCACCGCGTTCCGAATGATCGTGCAAATTTTGTCACCGATCGCTCGCGAAAAACGCAACATTTTCATGCAGAAGAAGGAGACGGGATGTTTGGTTTGAGCGATTCGTACGACGGGTTGTGGTTTAAGTGTACGTGACAACACGGCATCCGTACTCGGTACGGGTATCCATTTCATCACCGGAATAAAGAAACAAAAAATCTTCCGTGGTGTTTTCATTCACTCGAACCTTGAATGGCGTCATCGATCGACAACGAAACGGATGAATTTGGATCGCGGAACACGGTTTCGGTTGACATTTTTGGCAGTGATCGTGATGCAACGGTGTATTATGTGTTGCAATTTTATGGAACACAGCATCTACAGTCGTTAACATTCGGAGACGGGAAATGGGAAATGATTCACAGCTTTTCCAGGGGGAATATTCAACACCACACGCCACCACGTGTCCAGCGGCACGTGTACCAAATTTGTCACGTATAGTGCACCTTAGGCCATATCGTTAATCGGATATCCAGTCCAGAATGGTTGGAGCGCTTCTTGCCCCGATTACTGCAGTCGATATATTTTACGTTTGTCTTGCTTCAACATACACAGCATGCGAGCAGAGCCCTGTATTCGTTGGCGCCTGTTGCGTTGTCAGTCCTTTTTACACCCTATTCCATCTCATTTGACGGAAACTTCGACATTCTTCAATGGTGAGCTGCGTTCACCGTAAGGGGGGAAAACTTATGGTAGAACAGTTCTGTGTTTCACCACTTACAGTTTGCCGCGATCGGGACAGATTTGCTCCCAAGCGCTAGCTCGTGAACTGGTGGATCATAAATTTATGCATTTTTATAACAAGACGGGTGCGTGCGCTATCCCCGAGCGTTCGGATGTGTGTAACGCGGCAAACAGTGTAGCAACCACACTCGCCCGTATGGATCTCAGTCACAGCCGCCTGGTTGGAATCAGGTAGAAGGAGGTAGTTGGTAAAACGACCAGTTCCGACGGTTGGGCCACGATCGCCAGGCCATCATCGCGCGCGCCAGTGGTTAACGGTATATTTTTGGAGCCGATGAAATGGGTGACAACTGCGCAATCCATGCCGTGCCACAACATGTCCCCGCCGCTTGTACCCCGCTCGATCGTTTAAACTTTCTCGTCCTATGCTGCTCAATCATACTGCCCAGGCGGGAAGTGTTTAAGGCTATCGTGCTGGGCAGAGCGAGTAAGTGCGAACTTCCGAAAGAATGCGACCGGAGAACGTAAAGGTGAACTCGGAAAATGTGCCACATACACAGATACGGGAATTGTGTGTATGCTGAAATCAGGGCCATGTTACTAACCGAAACGAATGGGCCGATTTTACAATCCGTGCTCATCTACAATATTCGGATGGTGTTTGGAACGCATGAAAAATGCAGCTCAGTTGAAGTTGCTGAAAATGCTATTCTATCGATAGAGCGATTTGATAAAAACTTGATCGTTGATGCGAAAGGATACTCCTTGTGCGACATACATATAGAATAATAATAGAATATTGTCGATGGTGATAAAGCTCACCTCATAAGTTTGAGCAGAAAGAAATGATCGCTATGGTCTTGTAAGAAATGTGTTAGGTATACATATCCATACAAGAAAGTGATACTAGAAGCTAATTTAAAAAAAAAAAATTTTTTTTTGACGTTTTGTGACTAAAGTATGGAAATAATCAATGTGGAATAATTCAGAACATTGAATAGCAAACTAGCCTAATTCATGTACATACATTTAGTGAAATAATTATATGAGAAATAATGAGTTCTTTAAAAAACATCAAACAAAATGCATGCCACCAGCTTTCATTCATCTCCCGTATGCATATACTATTTTGTTTCGTCCACCAGATTGGCAAAAAATTTATGTAAACGACGATGGCGACAGCCGGTTTTTCTTCTGGGATGATACAAAAAAAAACACACACACACACAAAAAGAAAAGGATGCACCGGTAACCCATCGCTGGCGGTCAGCACAAATTAGTAGGTTTAATTAAAATACTATTTGCTGGTGATTTAATTAACATTTTCCGTTTACCCGTGCGTGGCGCTCGGAGGCAACCTCCACCTCACGTCATGCAGCGAACGTCATTCGTTCGTTTGGCGCACGGACGGCCGCTCCAGTGCCAACCCTGTTGCGATAATAACTGCAATGGCGTGAATGGTATTTGCTAAGCAAGCACTTCGACGATAGTGATCTAAAGGAAGAAGCGGACTATCTTGCGTCGGACAGATGGCATAGTTTAGGGAAGCAAGCACTAATTCGTTAAAGTAACATCTTTATCAACATTACATCGGATTGCAACGAATGATTCTGTGCAATTTTGTTGACGTAAGCAAGGCTAAAAATGTACAAGCGATCAATCGTCGTGAGTGCATAGTTTGATGAAATGTTTCGCGATTCGTCTTGAAACGACGCAGAATACAATCGTGATGCTAATTATTATCTTTTTTTATGTCATTGAAGCCTCAGAATCAGACGATACTGATATAAAAACGAAATATACTATTAGTCCATGCCACACATCGTGCTGTTGACAATTTTAATGCTCTTGCGAATCATCATTAGCATACAAAAATTAAAGAATAAAGAAAAGACAAAACGAAACGCATGTCTTTTATCACATTCAGAAAACGGACAGATACAGCTCATGAATACATTGCAAACATTTTGGATCATGTGCTAAACAACGATAAAATATATAAACAAGATAGCAACAGTAATAAATAGACTAAAAATTGTTTCTTGGAACTAGTTGAGCGTAATATACTAAAATAAAATTAGATTATAATAATTTGAACTAACTTAAACATTTGGCATAAATCAAAATAATTATAGTTTGTATATTCTTAGCCGATCGCGGTTGATAGAGATATAGCGCAATACAATATTCCGCTGCGATCGTTTGCAATGTTTAATTGGTCAAGTTAGTGTGAAAGTACAGAAAAAAACAATATACTTATTGCTTAAATTTAAATACAAAATAGTCCACGACGGTTCATTCATTTTGGCGTGCAGCACCAGCTACGATGATTTATTACTGAACCAATGACCTTCACAGCTGTCTCGATGCATCACGGTATCCATCGTTGGTGACAGACCAAGCGAACGATACGAACGAAATAATCAACCGTTTTGACAGTGGCCAGGCGTCTCCATTAACGTTACCTGTTGCGTTATGAGTCGCGGTCGGGACATCATAGCTAACCATCTTCTCGAACGGCGGGAAAGGCTGCCTGATAAATGGCCGTTCTGAATGTTTCAAGGTCATTTTTTGTAACATTCACACTTTTCCCCTTAAGCTTTTGCACTTCACACGGGTTTAAAGGAATCGTACTTTTGCTTTCCCTTTCTTACGTAATTCGGCTTAATTCTTTATTACGAGATACCCGTTACGGGCGATACTCATCTCATAAATATCATACCGGTTGGATTATCGCAAGTTGTTATAAGAAGTGAAAATGGAACGTTATGGTTCATATTCATACAGTTGTTAACCACGGGGTTCGTGTGAGTAATAATAAAATGTGTTGATTTAATAGGTTTTGTGATTCAGTTGACAAGATGCTTGGTTATCATGGGCGTTATTTTTATCGGAGTTATGGTAGGATTGTGAGAGATGCGAAAACAAAGCTAGGGACGATTTTCAACAAGACAAATCTTTTCCGTCCGTGATGGATGAGGCATTTAGTTGATGGATTCAATTGCATTTTTGCGCTAAATTATTATCTTTGTTTGTCTTTTTCGAACAAGAAAAATGTAAACTCTAAAAAAAGGTTTAACTTTAATTGCTATGAGAATTGAATAAAATCGTGGATATTTCGTGAAAAAGATGTGTTGATACGGCATGTCATGACAGCACTAGCTGTGTATTCTTGACAGTAAGAAAATGTATCAGCACAATCGAGCATGACGAGCAAAACATGCCGTTTCCACATCTATTTCACCTCATCCATGGCAATATCTACGATCTTCCATCATCTACCATCAGTGCGTGTCATAATTTGCGCGATTCGAGAAATGTCCGGCGCATCGGCAGCGTTCTGTAGCGCTTGGATCCCGCTTGGATGTATTGTGCCCAAGCGGCATATGAGGATTCCCGTTGATATGCTGACTGCCGGTGGAGCTGGTCGTTCGTGGGTTTCGCGTTTTCCCGGCTCAAAAAAAAAGCAGTGCTAACTCTTTTCACAGCAGCTGCAGACGAACTTTTATAGCCCCAGGCTACTCAAAACGGCCAACCAAACACTGCTGGACTGTATCCGGAGCGGATATTTATATCTCCGCCGGCGTCGGTGCGATTTCGACCGTTCCGAACGACCGTGTCCCCAACTCGTGATAAATCCCCGGCCATGCTTCCTTTGCGCCGCCCAGTCGCATCCCCCATTACGGTTGAGCCTTTTTTTCGTCACTGTACTATGCTTGGCCTCGCTAGAAGATGTTGAACGAGACACGGTGCCAAAGGGTGCCGATTGAAAAAGGTACTTTCTATCGTTTGTGATTACTCTTTTTCGTCCACTTATCCGTTCACTTTTCGCCCATCGTATGCGGGGGGAACCTTAGATCACGGATGTGTCATAGTATCCTTACGGTAGAGAGATTTAAACGTATCGTCCGGACATGCCACTGTCGTTCTTGGGGTTAACGTTATTTGAGCACACCTGTTGCGATGGCACGATCTTGGACAGAGGGTCACTCAAACAACCTTCCAGATCATGCATGTAGAGAGTTAAAATTCATAACAATCTTTCGGCGAATCATGTTGAGAACGCTTGTTATATTTTAATGATAAATCAAACATTGAACCGCTTTCTTGATTTGAACATTGATGAAGTAACCAAGTTCACATGAAAAACTTTAGCAATATTATTACGTATGTTGGCGAGCAATTATAGTTGGGTTGCAGTAGCACGACCCAGTCACGTTTAAAATAGCTTTCAGACCTGTTGGTCGGTTTGTTAGGATGCATACGTGCAGTATCTAATTTCCTTATTGCGATGATTTGGATAAGCAAATAAGCATTCTCCTGCATATCAATAGCGCTTAGAACGGGGTGAAAAATAAAACTTGAATGGAAGCAATGATCCAACTGGGATGATTGAAGCATCTCGTTGAACAGTTTAGTGCAGCTTGTGGTATTATCTTCCGAATCGGTTTTTTGTCCCTTTCTTCCGATTCTAGATGAAAATCTTTGATGTAGCCTGACGACCGGAACGTGATGCCAGTTGGCCGTTAGATAAATAATCTGGGAATGAAAAAAGCAACCCATACGCTGGAGCGGATGTGACCGGGAGACTAAACCCAGCTTTATCTGCTTGTATCATTACGTTACCAAGCGGTGTTAAATATCTGATCAGACGCGGCATCTGTATCCGTCAGATAGCCGAACGTGCAAACGTGGCAAGGTTTTGCATAGTCCATTGCAAACAGAGCAGAACTAGCAGTCGTATTTTGTCTGTTCTTCCGCTTCGCCATCAGCAGGATAGGGACCTCGTGCACTGGCGTTACGTAAGCATCCCAACAAACAGCAGATGTCGTAGCTTTAATCGATCGATCCGTTTTAGAGAAAAAACGTGAAAAAATGAAATATAAATTGTACTCCCAGCGCTTGTTGCCGTGGATCTGATGATCTTCCCCGCCGTAACGACGACTATCATAGCGCCGATGATGATGACTGGTCTCTGTTTCCTGCTGTCGGCTTATAATCCACTCCACCGACTTAATCAGAATTTCAAACGGCCACTGCCGGTTTCAACGTACACTAGAGCAACGACAAATGGCGACAGTTATGCGAATTGATGTTCCTGCCCGTGTGTTGTTTACTTAAAGAAACGAACAATCATAAAGATGCTGGTGCCGTGGGTGTAAAATGTAACGTCCACGGAATGGTTCGTTCGGGGTAATGGAATGTGACATGTTTGTTTCCGGAGCGGTTTGGACCGGAACGATGAGCACAAAATTCGCCCGCTGGCGATGCGACACATTGGCCGCCACATGATTTTTGACGAGTGTTCCCATTAGTATGTTGGCATGCTCCGTTGTTTGTTGGATCGCGTTGTTGTAACTTTGTTATATCATAAACACTGGTCGTGAGTGTAAGTTAACACTGGTGCCATCATATAATATTCCTTCACTTGATTTGACGTGTGGTAGTGAGTGATATACACGACAGCCTCAAAAAGCCATAAACAAAAGCGTCGCATGATATCAAAGTGTTTTAAGGTATTTTTATCGTTTCAAAATGTACAGCTAAATATTTATAGATCCTCAACAATTGGAAAATAATTTCGTTTCGTTGCAGTATGACAAAATGGAATGTGAGCAAAACGAACCATATCCTCATGAGTTAACATTCTCCTTTCCTTGTTTGCCGTCAATCACAGAGTGCATAAATCTTTCGCTCACCCATCAGAATCGAGGGGAAATATATATCAAGACGCAGTCAACGTGGGACTCCTGTTGGAAACGAAGGAAACCATTTAAATTCCTTAAAGTCCGATCGTTATTCAATGTGTGCAAGATGGTCACCTTCCGTCCGGTGGATCGGAACGCGTCACGTCCCCGAAACCGACCGGCACGTGCTCTTGATCGGCACCATCTGTGTCGCTTGATCGTACGTTACCTCAACATGGCTACTCATCGTGCGCGCCCTTTCTACAGATATCACCCTGTAACCCACTGCGAGCGTTTAGATGAATGATCGACAGGATCGGTATATAGCACCGGGTGCCAAGCGTATCCGAGCATCATTAAGTGGCCGGTTTACAATGTGTCACCCGACCGTGTGCGGTAGCATGGCACAACGCCACCATTGAAACGAAACGAAGCCGATGTGTCATGGTTTGATTGACGCGGCGTTAACTCGGCTCGCACCGTATATTGACGAGATTGTAAATAAATACCGCTGATAGACGGACATTGACGACATCGTAAATACACGACAAATGATGTGCCAGCATACCGCCCCATTACAACAGTTCAAGTGATATGAGTTGAGAGAGATTCGTGGCGCTTTCACACCGAATATATTAGGAAGTGATGAACTGTTCCTTAATCATGCACCTACCTGTTACTGGTCCACCGGTCTGGGGGATGTTCAAACGATCGAGTTTGAAGACGTGGAAGTGGTTTGCCGATTGAGCAGTTCCGTTCAGACGGTTATCGTGTTCGGTTGTTCCGTTACCGTTGGTTGCACTGCTGCTGGTAGTGGTGGAGGACAATTGTTGCAAACTGTTGAGCGTGGAAACGCTGTCGTGCTTGCCGTTCACTAATCGCTCACGGACCTGCCGAAAAGACATGACGTTCAATTAGCAATCCTAAGCTGACGGGACGATATATGGAAGTCAGTGTTTGATGACTTACAAGGAACTCTTCACTAGCGGTCTGTTGAATGTATTGCTTGGATTTCGAAACAGATGAGACCTGCTCGATGTAGGATTCCTGATGTTGGTAGCTATGATTTTCTGAAGTAGCCGAGGAAGTAGTCTTGCTGGAACTGGTAGCACTCTTCGTAACCTGCTCCTCGACGTTGTCCACGGCCTGTGCAGGGAAAACGGGGGAGTCGAAAAAGGAAAACGGAAATTGTGATACAAGCATACAAGCAAATGGGGTCATTCCTTCGAATGCAACCGTCGCATTCTCTCGCTACATTGATACAGCCCTCCTGGCAATGGGGATACGGTCCAGGGGGAGTGCTTAGCATCTGTCGTTCTATATTTTAGTGCGCCAGTACGCCACAACCACTACGTCGAAGGACCGGTGTTAGGCGTGTGCAGACACGCGAGCCTGGCATAAGCGCGGCGAACTTCTGCTTTGGCACGTCGCCCACATCGACCCCTTCCATTTCCGTTTGTGGCGGTCGTATGGGTAGAATCTCTAAAAATCTGTCACCCCAACCCGTCCCGGTTCGGATGGATTAGCTTTGAAATAACGCGCTGTTGAACAGCACGATTAACAACGAAAACCGATTTCAAAGGCAGTGCCAGTGCTGCTGCGTCGTCTGGTTGCGAGCAGATACGTTCGCCTGCCGGGCGCATACTCGGCACATATTAATAAGACGTATCGGAGACAGGTGTCACACCGGGGTCAGCCGGATCGCGGGACACATTCTCCACTGTACGGTGGCGCGATGGAGAAAAGTGCACGACGCTAGTCGCTATGCTCGCACGTTACCCGCTTGTTACGGGTGCACAGATGTCCCCGATCGGCTCTACAGGACTGTCCAACTGGGCTAATTTAAGAACCCTTAGAAACGGTGAATAACGGGCCACGAATTTTTCTCATCAAGAAATAAGATTTCGAAGTTCGCCTACGCTTTGCCATCGAGTGTACTAGTTTTCACACACTCGCATACACATACATACACACACACACACACACACACACACACACACAAAACAGGAAGATACCAACGGCACGACGATCGAGTCAGCAGCTCGAGACAGCACTTTAAGAAAACCGCCTGAAGGTAGGCAAGTTGCAATGATTTTCGGGAAACGCTACACCTTGCATTGCACACTAAATTGTGCGTCACTAATTGTATGTTGCGGTACACACGGTTTCGGGAGTTGCATGAACAATGCAATTAACTTAATTGGCTCCATTTCGGTGACATTTCGTTCTTTGGCGCTTCGCGATCGACAACACCTGTTCGAGTCGTCCTCCATAAAACTAGGTCAAGGTCACAAACGATCCCTCAAATGGTGGCCTGTTGTGATAAGCGGTCGGTACCATTGTTCATTTAACTAACCCAGGCTGTATTGCTAATCATTTGAACTTATAATGGTGAAGTGATGAATGTAGTAAATTAAACTGAAATTTGACTATTACTGGAAAAAAGTAATCTAAAAGCCAAAAACTATACATGATAAACGTTCAATATAGTCTCAAATACAACAGATCGCGATTAGTTCTTGAGTTGTAGCAAAGAAAGTAACTGATGTCTCATTCGTTAAAGCTTATTCACCCATTTACATCAATCAACAAGCTGATAAACAAATGCAGATGCTGCCTCTTATTCGTTTGTCAAGCAGACCTTTAGTCTGTGTAGAAATGGCTATTATATTCATTCTTGTGATGCGAGAATGGAACGCATTATATTTGTTATATTTAGATCGAAATTCTATTTTTCTCCGGCAAAACAAGTTTTTAGTCGGCGATGTGGCGTCGCGTCGAAACTGGGATTCTAAATCTTTCACGCATGAACCCGGGAATAACGAACTGGCACAAGATAGGTTGGTTGTGAATCTGTGGCATAAAATTAATGTGATTTGGTTGCCCCATTGGCTCCAACGTGAGTCCAAACGCCGCCTCCACACGGGACAATCGTTGATGAGATCTTAGACGAAATAGCGTCCTTATGAATAGGCACACTAAGTTTTCGAAACAGTTCTTGTTCGTATTTCCCGGTCGATGCGCGTTGCGTAGTTGGTACGAGTTGTGAGCGGTTCACTTTGGTTCGTTAGTGTAGACGTACCCTGTTGGCAGTTGGGGTAATTATTTCTGATGATTGTAAGATTTATCCTTACTAATAGGTGGCTTGGTTTTCAGCAGCACAATAATAAAACAGAAATGAATTGTGGTGGATTGTATGCCAGATTGTTGAAAAATTTGCACATCATGGAAACAAAACCACCTTTACCAATGTCCAAGTGCTCTCAATCAGCTAACAGTCGATTATAATACCGTAAACATCGTACAGCTATGCTACACACAACAGCTCATGCAACAGTGCGAACAATTTACAAGGACATCTGATCCGCATGCCAGAATTTTCTTCGCTCATTGAAACTCTGGCAAAATGCGCAAAATTTGCTGGCCCCAAATGTGACCACCTGTGCGAACGTGAGGGCAAATCACAGTTCCCGGTATCTTCTGTAGAAATAAGTAGCGTAGACGCTTCACGATAGAATCTAGGAGCATGAGTTGGTAGCGCCTGTACATTTCGTTCAACAGCTTTTTTTCCACGGCAACAGAGTGAAACAAAATGGCACCGTAGGGTGATAGCTCATTTAGTCCGTTCGACGGATGACATGCCAAGAATGGGACAATCGGAATAGCGGACATTAGATTGAAGATGGGCAGGGAGAAAAACAAGCAATTAAGCAAGCATACCGTGCCGACTTGCGATTAATTATTCATAGAGCCGGATAGGACGTGCTGCAATGTTTCAAAAGACTGGTGGAGTGGAAAATATAGCTACCAGAAGAGTATTATGAGGGATAAAGCAAAGATTAAATTGCCGACAAATACTACTACCATTTATCACAGTGGATTTATGTGTTATTGAACTATTGAGAATTTGCTTCCATATAACTTCAAGCTTCAGTTTTAGTATGGAGTTTTCCTTCCGATTCGATTTAACAAATTAATTACGTATTGGAATTGTGGTCTTTTCTATCACAAAACTGATATCATTCAGTTGTTATTAGATAACATTATATAAGTTCATATAGATAACATATATAAGTGGTATTATGTAGCGAAAATGTTTCTATCAACATTACAACCATCAACATAAGTGTTAACAGGAATTATGAAATCGTACCTATCAGAGTGTGATCATATTAAAGCTTTATGTTTGTTCATATAACTAATGTTGAATGGATCTTAGAAGTATAAGCTTTTTTATCAAACAAAATGTTCCGCAGATGAAATTTTAAGAATCGAAAATAGATCCAATCTTTAACAGACTGTATATTATTATATAGCATACAAATGAATGACCTAAAGCCAAGCCATTTTCAAAATGGTGGCCAATCTTTTTCAAACAGCAAGTGCATAAAAAGGTATGAAAAGAGAAATTTAATATTGTTGTTTACGACATTTTGGGGTTGCTTTTACGATTCCCGCACCGCCGCGACTGATGTGTAAGGAATTTTTTGAAATGATTAACTTCCAAAATCAAAACGCCCCTTTCCTTCTCGCCACTACTACACGCTGCTCGTCACGTCTATCGCGTAAGCATGCCGCAGGGACAGCGGTTTCACGGTCTCGAAAATTCTTCAATCCATTCGGTTCGTTTGAGCGGAAAAGAAATGTCCATTCGTAACGGTTCGTTTTTCATCGTATCTTAAACCGGAGGACTCCAAACGTGACCGACGGCTAAATTGGACCATATTCGCAGTTCACTCACTTGCTGGAAGAACCGGCCACGCTTAGGTAGCACATATGAACCACCAAAAAAGTAGAAGCAATCGCAGCTGGTAGACATTTCCTGCGAAGGTGTTGGCTACAAGCAAAAACGGTGGACACGATAGATATGTTTGCTTTTAAAGTCGTTGTACAAGTATTGCCACAGTATTTTAAGCCACGTAATATGGTGAAATCACATTCAAATAATGAACAACGTATTCCTTTCTTGGTTTTCTGGTGTTCATCAGTTTAAAAAGCGAAATTTTCAGTAGTATCTCATAAAATAATACTTATCTCAGTAAGTATCTCATATAATAAAATCACTTATTACAAAGCGTTAACAAGTCATGGAAATTTTAAAGAAAATCAAAATACTATTTGTTTGTATAACACGGCCTCAGATACAGTAAAAAAAAAACATTTACCAAATTGTTGTATATCCTTGAAGCACACGTTCGAGCGAAATGGGGCAAATATTGTATGCACTGTTTTTAACAAAGGCTTGAACAGTTCTGGCACCTTCAGCGACTTTCTACAGAACAGCTGAACCAACTAAAGTACACACATACACGCTCACAAACACGTTATCATTCACGATAAGAACTAACGCGCTACTTGCTATACCACAAGACAGAAAAATCGGTGCGTACCGGTTCCTGGCTGTGTGACTTTTCCTCTGAAGCGTCCAAACAGAAGTGCGGTCGATGTAGCAGCTCCGATCAAGAGCGGCGTATCTTTGCAACAACAACACGGCTGCTGGACGGTGCTGATCGCTATTGTTTGGCAGGGTGGGATGCGACGGAAAGCAGAGAAAACCCGCCGTTTTCGGGTTGTTGCTCGGGGGGAAATTTACATGCGGTCGAAATAGTTGCCCCGACCAGTCGGCGATCGTGACCATTCGCAGGGTGAAAAAATAAACGTTTCGTACGTCGCTCGATACACACGTTCATTTCATTCGTTCGTTCGTTCGGTCGTTCGTTTGGTGTTAGCTTTGGACACTTCGGGTATGTTCGGGTGCCGGCTCAGAGGACACCATTTCCACGCCATACCTTACGCTTTACGTCCACCGTACCGGTCAGTCCCTCCAACCGTTCAAAACATATCCACCGAAGAGCGCGTGCCCGGTAGCGATCAAGCAATTGGAGATCGTCACGGGATGGTGGACTTGAACACATCAAAGCCACACTTGCGTGTAAGTGTGTAGGAGTCCGTTCCACAGTGACACAGAGCTCAATTGCATGGAAGCCGAGTCGGGGTGTTGTCAGTAAACGGGGGTACTGGGTGGAAATACTCTAATAATCTAAGCAGAGAAGTAGTCCACGAGTTTGCTTTAAGCAATTGCTGTGTTCGCTGTGTGTGGTTCTCGCCAACATCATTAGGTCATTCAATTAAAATGAAGCAAAAAGCACAACATTTTGCAAAATGATCTTGCTGGTATGCGAAACCTTGAACCGAATACTCAAGGGAAGTTTAAGAGAGGCGTAAGCATGTAAAATAATAAAATTTTCATCCCTGCACCTCAAACAACTATCTGTGATCAGGTTCATTTACCAATGCGGTTAGTGGTCATGAGTTTCATGGGAAATAATCATTGTTTTATGCAGATCGTTGAAAGAGACTCGGCAAATTGTAGGAAATGTGTGAATAAATGAATTGAATTTGTGTAACGTTTATGAAATTATTATAAAAGAAACTTTAACTGACATTTGTAACTCGCATTTACAAGCAACATGATAGCTTGTCCTTCTACTCAGGGCTACGGCCCGGAGGAGGTATTCGATAAATGTATTTGATTGATATTCTTTCATGTGCAATATGAAGGACGTTGTGAAATAAAATTCTTTACATATGCACTGCTTATTGAAACCATGCCATGGTCATTCTACAACCGTGTGTTGCATGACCAGGAACAAAAACAAAGCAAAATGTGCACTGCAAATTCCATATTGTTTTACCAGGCATTGTTTTTGTTTACAGTAAAATCAATAAACGACCTTTCTAGCAGCGTTCATTGATGGAGACGCATGGTGTTTGAAACAAGTAAAATGTATACAGTTCAGTCTGTAACTCTATTGAAACCAAATAATTGTTGCAAGCCACTGAAAATCTATCGGTGTTGTTTTGTTTCATTTTTTTCAAATTGTTTGTACTAACGGTTTGCCCCTATATCTTCTATTTTATTGTGTTTTTACGGAAACATTGGTCAAATGGAACAAATGGTCTCCTGCCGAGAAGACCAAGAACCAGTTCAAAGCATTTGCAACTTTATTCAAAGTCTGAAGAAATATTTGCTAATATAAAAAAACAGGTAATTAATTTTAACTCTTACTGTGACAGAGCCAAAAGTTTGTACTAATTGTTCAGCTGTACGCGCTTGTCAGAAGCCATCCCCAGAATGATTAGCATTATCGCCTAATCTCATGGATGAGGTAGGCTGAGTAACGGTAGCAAATTTGAGGATTAGGTACGGCAACCCATTGCAAACGTTTAACGGAGTTGCTAAAAGCAGAATGCGTGTGTTTAAAAATCTGTACGGTCAACTCGCAATGGTTACGTTACGGTTGTCCTGTTTGACACACCGACAGCTTAACTGCAATCGTGTCGTCTTTTCAGCGGTTAAGCCGTCTGTAATCGTGTTAAGGAAGTCCACGCCCAGTAGTATATTAATTACGAGAGGCGAAGCATAGTTGGCGCATTTTCGTTCCCGTCTGGTGGCAGCACGCCCGAAAGAAACAGGCACTCTGCACTAATTGTCGCAATATTTGCGTGATATGTGCAATGTCGTTACTATTGCTGTGTCCCATCTGGTGGTAGGGATTAACCTGCACTCGAAAATTATGTTGTACACCGCAAAACGTGGAAAGCACGACGTCAACTAAGAATCCTTTTACTGGTGGAGGGAATCATTAAAATTCGGCTTGACAGTTTGATTGTACACTTAAGGATCGCAACAACGTTGTATGTAACGTTCAATCGTTGCATTTTAAAGTAAGAGTCATACACTTTTATGTTCCTACTCCTGACATGTCTCACATCAATTTTACAGTTCATTTCTCTAGTAAATTTTGAATAAAGTATGACATAAACATATTTTTGTTTCAATTTTCATGTTAAAAAGAGTAATAGCAATCATTTTTGCACTACCGTATGTAACCGAGAAGGAACATTAATGGTTCTCCTACCATTACTAAATTTCTAGCAATTGATTTGATTGATTTAAAATATTAACTTAACCACAGTTATATGCTAGTCGTAGCACCGTGGGTTCGATTGAGAATTGAATCGACCACTACAAAGTCTGGCAGTTGGTGTATCCTATAGACTTACACATTTTAATTCCTTCCCTCTCCCTTGTCACATTTGATCTACTATGCACATGTATATTGACTGACTAAATATTGTCAAGTCTTTGCGGGTCTGCACCCTACAATTCTGAAGTTTTCTGAATAAAAAGTAGAAATAGTATAGTGTAAGAAATATTATACATTTTATATAGTCAAGAATTTTCTCAACCATAAACCTACCTGCTCGCGCCAACTTGCCGACTTAATACTGCAGACTTGCCAGGGTAGAGATAGAAGATCGTGTAGACCTGCAGCATACGATGCCGATCATTTTCTTTCGAGAATAGCTGCGCTGTTTGCGTGTGCTTGTGTAGCTTTAATGCCCAGATTAGCGTGCAGCATTCGTTTTTGATTAGCCAAATATATTCTCTATACACCTCACAAATCTAGCAGCATGTTTCGGCAGCAACATAGTGGCTCATGCGGCCGAGCAGGGTAGGTTCGCATTTTTCTTCTTCTATGAAACAGAGAAGCGTGCGTGCAAAGGTGCGTGCAGTCGAGTGTAAACTAATCTACGAAAATGGATGATGATGGTTGATCGTCAGTCAGTCAGTGCACATGAGCGTGGCGCATATTTCGATAAAATGGCGCCACTTTGTTAACGGAAGAGTAGGATCGTTTGAATGAATTTTAGAGTGGATCTTCGATGGACAGGCAGAATGAATTGCGACCGTCACATGGATTGGACAGAAAAGCAAATAAACAAACAACACATCACGTTTCCTTATTGAGTTAAACAAGAGGGAGATAGATGGCTAGTGGTTTTTTTTAGCTCTTACGCTTATGCGCAGGACTGGACATATATTTTTATCGTGTTAATTGCGTGACATTGAAACGAAAGTTGACGTGTAAATATATGCATTGTTGTTAATTAATTTGAATTATTTGTCTGCATGTGTAGGGACACTGCAAACATGTGTAGGGTAACAACAAACTTTGACTTTAATTTACCCGCAAGTGGATAGTCAGTCCTGAGAGTACGGGGGGATGATTCCGGATGAGAATCGAGCCCCGGTTTTGTCGTTAGAAGACCGGCGTCGTTATAGAATCTGCCATCGAGCCGCTCCAAACATTGCAAATTATACGCTATTTAAATAGCAAAGCATTCAAAACTGATGCAGTATTATAGAAACACAGAAGCAATATATACTCGAAATGGTAAAAGCTTCATGTGGTACATGCTGCTGCATGTTGTGCAAAACATCGTTTCATCCTAAAGAGGATGCAACATCAATGAAAAGAGACACTTGCGACATGTCGGCCGTCTGATACGACAAGCTGGCAGTTTACAGGTTGCAAGATGCGATCATTTCCACGCGAAAGAAATGCTATTTTTGACACTACGACCTAAGAGACGATGCTGGCAACAGTAGATGGGGATGCAAATTTGTAGAAGAATGGCACACCAACTGGTGCCACCAACCGCTCCGAAAGGTGGCACGAGCGGATGGTGCATGATATTGGAGGGATATATGTAAAAAATTAAACATTTCATGATTTATTTTCATTCAGAAGATATTTCTTCTTGACGCACGCGGCGATCAGCGGGCGGCGGCAGTGACCAAATTGTTAGTGTAGCGACGCACATGGCGGAAGGGCAGAGAGTATAGTACGAGCAGCGTGATGCTTGACGAAAGAGAGTGTCACATGGCGTTGGAAATCGTAGTCATCGCTTTGTGCTGGGCGAAAGTGAAATTCCAACGAAAGGGATGATTTGCACAGGGCACACATAACACTCATTCGTACATGTATGTGATGAACGAAAAGTTTGATAAAATATTTTTACAGTTGGATGTTTTCACGATAGAAACATATATTAAAAAATTTTAGCTATTGCATTGATTTTAAGTTGCATGCATTGTAAAATAGTAGCAGCGGTGGCATAGGCTAGCAAAGCAAAGCGTTATGCTGCAATGTATTGTTTCTTTCCAGCTCAGTGTATTTCACGTGTAAACAACAGCGTGGCCAAATTTGTATATGCAACTCGAGAAACAATAAGGAATAGTGTATATGTTTGCGTATTGCGTCGTTTAAATTTTTTTTTGAATTTTGATTTATTTATATCCACCACTTCACCAAAGAGCATAACAAACAGTTGAAAGAGTTTTCGTAATTTTGCATGTGTTAAGATCCCACTTTTGTTTTGAAAGCTGTATGGTGTATTTTAAAAGTTTCTATAGGAAATAAATTCCATTAGAACGGCTCGTTCCCGAGCCTGGGTCCATTTAACACACAAAAGTACTATACACTCTATGAGTTGCAAACAAAGCTCGAACAAAAGCTTGTCCATGAACGTCAAATGAAAAATGATTTTTTTAATGATTTTCTTGTACTTTTACACTTTGCACACTTTTCTGTTTCATTCGATAATTTAGAATCGTGACATATGAACAAATATTGTGAGAAATTGCAGGAGGAAAAATGAAATTGTCCAGTAGTTATTAAACGATTTAAAAACATTTTCAAATCACTTCATAAAACGTATAGCAACGATAAATAGATAAGTCGTCGCGAATTTATGAAATAAGAATAAAATGATCTACAAGTATGGATCATCACACAGCTGAAATTCACACAAAAAAGGTTTAAAACCCCGAAGTAAACCGCAAAGTAGTACTTCAATAAATATGACTAGTAATCATTTGTAGCGTTGTTGTGACTACGGAAGATGCCTTAGGTAAAGAGAGGTATGAAGAGATATGAAAAAATGTATTGTAATAAGAGATGGTTTAATCTACCTTGATCGTGAACGTTCCGTTCGGGATATTTTGACCGCCAAATTTAATGTCTAGGTCGTAATCGCCAGGATCCTTCAGCACGTAGAAAATATCGAAGAACCCATCTTTCTCGATGATATCGATGTCCACGTCACTGGATGAAGGATAGTAATGTGAAGTTTTGATTTTACAACTGTGTCGATGATGTTTAACATTCATTCCAAAAAGCTCTACTTACCTCGCTTCAGAGTGAGAAACAATTTTACACGTTACAGCGCCTGTTCCGGCTTCCCTGGCATCGACGGCAAAATGATTCTTTTTACCGTACTCTTGATTGACTGGAACGGCTTGCACCATTTTACACTTATCAGCCTGTTTGATAGATAGTGGAATTATTTAATATAACAACCTGTGCAAAAGTTTTCAACAAAAAAAAAAAATATATATATATATATATATATAAACCCACCTCTCCCGTAGGTATGGCTTGCAGTAAGAAGGGCGAACCTAGAACGTCCTTTCCACCGCACTTAATACTGACATTGTACGGACCACACTCATCCGGTACGAATGAAACGGCATAGGTTCCGTCGGGTTCCTGTTCCATTTTCGGTACCAGCGGTTTTCCGTCTGGCCCCTTGATACTGACGTTAATGTCCTCCTTGGCTTTGGCCTTGGGAGCATCGATCTGGAACTTGGCCGGCAATGAAGCGGGCAAAGATTTCTTTGTCGTCGCATCACCGTACACTTTGACAGGAACATCATTAGGTGCCGGCGAAACGGTCATTACGAACGGACTGCAGCTTACATCCTGGTCCGCGAAACGCACATTCGCAGTAATAACCGAACCTTCCTTAAGCGGAACGTACGTTACACCGTACACACCCTCACCCTTGTCCTGTACTTGTGCAGTGATTGGTTTGCCCTCAGAAGAGCTAAGCTTAACTGCAATTTTTCCCGGCCCAGCGGCACCGCAATCGATGAAAAATTGTGCTGGTACTCCTTCGTACACCTGACCATGCTCTATGCCGGGGCCGTACACCTTCACCTTCTCCGGCCGGGTCGATTCGTTTACGACAACCCTGAACGGTGATCCGGGGATGTGCTTGTCCGCATAGCGAATAGTAATGTCGTATTCGCCCGGCTCCGTCGGCAAATATTCAACATCGCACGAACCGTCACGGTTATCAGTGCAGCTCATTTTCGCCTCGGATGGGCCTTCGATTGCCAGAGACAATCCACCAGCACCGGCACCGCGCGTTTCCACCGTAAATGTGGCCATCTTGTCGGTCAGTGCACCTTCCAGCCCTGGTCCGTATGCCCGACAACGGCTCGGATCACAACCTGACTTAACGTTGACAACAAATGGCGATCCTGGTACGGGAACGTTGTCATACAGCAGCTCGATCGTGTGTCGACCTGCCTCGAAAGGTGTGTACATGATGCGGAACACATCGTCGGCCGAATCACTAGGTACCAGTTTGCTGGGTATTTCGTTACCCCTCGGATCGAAGATGTTGCATGACAACTTGGACCTGTCGACGTCATCACCGACTTTGCTCATATCGACCAGAAAATCTGTGGGAGCGTTCATAACCACACCTAAAAGTATAAAATAAAAGAGTAATTAGTACGGGTTGCAATGCACTGACACTCGGACACTCTAACGCAAAACCAAAACGCGTAAAATAAGCAAGTATAGCAATAGGGAAACTAAAACAATATAATCAACGAACATGCATCAAACAGCAACAAAAAAACAGTACGGTGGAAATAGAGCCTCCTCATACGTCTTGTAATGAGCAGCATATTTATCCGCTTTAGATCGAACAAGGTTAGTCGAACAACGATCAACCAAAGCCAGCAAAACAGCAAACCGAGTGCATGCGCACAATACCGTGTGGCTGTATGCCCATCCCAGAGACGCGTATCTTGTTTAGATTCGGTTCCGGCACAATGATAGCCTGGTATGGCGAACCGGCGATATGGTCATCGTTGAACGTGATGTTTATCGTGTAGTCACCAATCTCCGTCGGTAGATAGGCCACGTTGCACGTTCCATCACCGTTATCGCGGCAGTTGATTGCCGCTTCACAGGGACCTTCGACCGTAACGCCCAGCCCGCCCTGACCAGCGCCTCGTGTGTCGATCATAAATTCGGCCGGTCGATTAATGATTCCACGCACCAGCCCTGGACCGCTAGCTTGTACCTTCCGAGAATCCGATCCGACCAGACACTGCAATCGGAAGGGCTGCGGTGTAATGGGAGTGCCACCGAAACTCACACTTAGCAGATATTCGCCCAGCTGGGTTGGTGTAAAGTTCACAAGAAAACCTTCGGCCGTTGGTATAACGTGTGCCTTTACGCGATTCCCCGAAGGGCTAGTGATGGTAACGGCCAGGTCCGCCTTCCCGATGCCGCTCGTGATGACGCGAAACTGTTGCAGACTGTTCAATGGTGCAGCTAACAAATTTTTCATCAATTCGGGAATGCTTATTCGAACACGAGGTCACGAAGGTCAGATGTCTGGATTGTCGGTGGCAAAATACTTACTTGGCTCTAATCCATCCACTTTTATCTTTGACACATCGACTGGTGGCGAGACAGTGACTTTTGGAGACAGTGGTACTTTTAGTCCACCGTACAGCAAGTTTGTGGAATAGGTGCCCGCTAGTGGTGGAATTACTTCCACAGCGTACGTGTTATCGTTGTTGTCGATGATGCGTACCGGTACCTTTTGTTTCGATTCTTCGTGCACTAGGTTCACCTCTAGCAGCCCATTGCCGGCAGCCCTTTATACCAGTAGCAGAATAATATGAAAAGAAGAAAAAAACCTATCTTTAATATTGGGGCCTTTAAATAACAATGCGCGTTACTTCCGTTACCTGGCATCCACGTTGAAATGGGTTGCCGCATTTGGCTTGACACCTGGCTCCAACCAAGGCCCGAAGAACTGCACCTTCGATGCGTCCAGTGGAGTGGAAACGTTCACACGGAAAGGTGATTGCGGTACGGCAACGCCACCGTAATTCACCTCTACCGTGACCGGTTCAGCTGTGGGGGCGGTGTACGCGATCTTCTTCGTCCCGCTCTCTGTTTGTGTGATCTTGTGCGCAATGGTGTTGGAGAAAACGTCGTTAATTTTCACCTCCAGCGGTGCCGAACCGGCACGAGTAGCGTCTACGGTGAATTCACTGGGTTTACCCACGATCACACCTCCATTCTTTTCCACGCCGGGGCCGGTTACCTTTACCAGTTCCGGGTGGAAATCGTCCGCCTTTGGTAGCACTTGGGCGATATGGGGGCTCTTCGGGATGTCCTCGTTGTCGCACAGGATATGCACGGCGTACTCGCCCGGTGCAGTCGGATGATACTTGACTAGTGCGGACCCGTCTCCATTGTCGTGACACTCGATTTCAGCTTGCGAGGGTCCTGCGATGCTGAATCCAAGATTTCCAGTTTCGCCGTTCGTCTCAACGACAAAACAGGCTGGTTGGCCGACCATGCCCGACTTCAGTCCAGGCCCGTATGCCACAATTGATGTGTGCTTCTGTGGCCCGACCGTTACCTCGAATGGAGACTTCGGAATCTCCTGACCACCGTACAGTACCAGGATTTTGTAACGGCCCTCCTTCAGTGGAATGTATTGTGCCTCGTACGTGGTGGCATCGAGCTTACGGATGCTATGCTCCGGTACGACTCCTCCCGGGCCAAATATCTTCACCTCTGGGATGCCTTCACCGGCACCCTCGGTAAAGATGCGGAACGTGACATCGTCGTCGTTCACGCGGACACCGACCGGCTGCAGACCCCGTCCGCTCGCTCGAACTTTTCGTGAATCACATACTGGGGCGACTCGAACCCCATAAGGGCTGCCGCGAATCTGTTGTCCGCAGAAGAAGACGTTAACCGAATGCAGTCCGATTTGTTTTGCTGTGTACTCGCACCGCCACTGGTCCGTGCCGAGCTGGCGCAGCTTGGCTGCCACCGATGTTTTGTGATTTGCAGGATCGAGAATGATTACCTCCGGAGTACCCTTGCCGGCGTCCTTCGTCGTGATGTCGAAGTACGTTTGCTTGCCGACTACAACGCCATCCGGCAGCAGGCCCGGCCCGCTTGCAGTCACCTTCGAAGCATCGCCAGCCTGACTTTCTACTTGCACTTCGTAAGGGCTCTTGGGGATGTCGCGTCCGTTAAACTTCACGTACACTTTGTGCGTTCCCTCCAGTTTCGGGATGTAGGAAACGGAGTACGTCAGGTTTTTGTCGTTGTTAAAGCGGCAGTCCACCTTTTCCGGATTGCCGTTCGGATTATGTACGGCTACATCCACGTTGCCCTTACCAGCGGAAAACGTTTCAACGGTAAAGTTAGCTGGAGCTCCCACCGTTGGTCCAGTTGGCTCAATTCCCGGTCCATAAGCGCGCACTCTGTAAGATAGGGATGATAAAGCGTACCCGGAAAAACGACTTTATTAGTAAGTAGTTGTATTATGCAACAAAAATACTTCTATTTATTTGCTTTCCTAAAGTTGGTTGTCGCACTTTTTTCACGATATCGTATTTGTGCATTTTGATCAATTAATTTACAAGAAAACCACACCTACACACACAAACACACTTACACACGTGTCAATAAAGGAAACAAGGTGGACGACTGATTGATTGAAATTAAACAATTGATGTTTTGTTGCGAAATGATGTATTGTCCAATAGTCCAAAATTCAAATCCAATAGTCTTTCACGTTTCCTTTCAAGCAAAGCACGGACAAAGAAACGGGATAGGCGATTTGCGACACTATCAATTGCATAAACGTGTATCAAGCATTTGCTAACATAAAAAACATATGGAATTCCAATGGTGCGTTTTTAGTAACAAAATGAACCGGAATAGCCATAAACAACAAGAGATTATTGTAGCACAAGGCGGTTGAAAATGGCACGCCAAGCTGGTATACAAACAGGCTGATTTGGTGGCAACGGGGCGTTTGAAAGATGTTTGAAGAAGTGTGTTTGCGCTTTTCTCCATATCGAAATGTTACTGTTGTCCAAAAAATTTGGTCTCAGAAAGGTATGACGCGGCAGAACATACAAGTGCTTATAGCATCACGGGCAACGAGCAGCGTAACTGATTAACAGATAGATGGTAACATTAACTAAAATCAACAAAATATCACTAGTCCTAGCTCTATATTCCTTGGCAGCAGCAACTTACCGCGGCGGTGGAACACTGCAATTGTAAAAGGTAAGTGTGCATAATACATCGGAATTGTATAGTCGAATAAAGAAGGGTAAAAAGAAAGAGAAGAAAAAAGAAAACGTAAAGAAAGGTAGATACAACACGATTGTGGACGTAGAACCGCAACCAATCGCAATTGTTAAACTACGCGTGTGTAGCGATGTGTTTGACGAATTTTTAAAGATTATGTTATGTTACAATTTGAAATATCTACGCGACTAATCGTTCGAGCAAAGAGTGGTGGAACAGGAGAGATGGAGAACATGAAGGAAGTCAGCAACAAGAGACACAAAATTCAGTCATCCGTGTACGTACTAGTAGTAGTTTTATGCATTCCATTCCAAATGAGTAAAGGATTTTGACTGCAATTAGGAGCAACTACGAAACTCTCTGCAAGAGGATTTTTTAGATCACCTTTTGGGGATTTACTAGTTGAATCCTACTAAGAGCGAAGGACAACACCGTATTGCGTGCTGAAGCACCATGACTTACCTGCTGTGGTTAGTGCGGGGTCGAAGCGGAGCTCCTGACTTCAATTTCGCGTTCGGGTATTGGGACAGATAGGTCATCATGGACTGTTCGTCGATGTTGGGATTCACCATTTCCTCCGGCCGAATTAGCTGACGCACGTTCAGCCAATCATCTGCCAGACCCATGGCTTCGGCGGCATTTTGAACCGCATCTTTCGGGTCCCACATCGGCCAATCCGGACAGAGACCGGGAGCTACAGCGTCCACCAAAGCACCGACAGCTTTACCGTTGGTCCAGTCCGAAGTGAAGTTGTTGATGGGTAGATCCGGTACCAGCCGGTGTATCCAGTTCATTAGCCGTTGCTTCGGTGAGGCACCATTTCCGTTGGCCAAGTTGTCTCCATTTTCGTCCCCTTCCCACATTGGTAACGAGATAGAGTAATGCAAAATCAATGTCCAAATCAGACCCATTATCAGCTTGAGTTTGCAGTCTACGATGTCAGAAGAATCTGAAAGGTGATAACAATTTCAAATAATAAAACTATTAATTAATATTTGTCCTGTTATATAGCCTAGCCTATATTATTAATTAATATCTATTATTTGATTATTTCGATTCTATTCTAGATACATAGAGACAGTCCTACGTAACTAAGGCTGACTTTTTGCTAGACAGTCCTGCTTCTTTATTTCACGGGACTATACGGCTCACAGTGTACTATTGTCAAAAATCGAAGCTGACCCTCTCGTTAGACCTTGAACAAGAGATCCGCTGATAGCCTTAGTGAGTTTCGTGGAGACTGCCTTAGTCTTGCTTTCCCAGTCACCATGCGTACCGGGGAGCGGTCCACTTGGTATTTAATCCCATGTCTTACCGTGTGAATAACTGGAGAACCAATATTGGTAGTAACTAGAAGTCAATGCTGGGGTCTACGAAAAGACAATTTAGTATCTTCTTCTTCTTCTTCTTGGCGTAACGAGATCCTCGGTCATGTCTGCCATTTCTGGCTTACTAGACTTAGTGATACCACATAGTTGGATAGTCAGTCCTCACTACGGGGGAACGGTCCGGATGGGATTTGATCCCCGGTCTTGCCATGTGAGATCAGCACCGTTATCGCCTCGATAACCGAACCGCTCCAAACAATTTAGTATACTTATCTTTTAATGCGGCATCTATCCAACATAAAATCATTGAATTAATACCGGGATATATGATCGTAATCGATGGCGCTTTACCGTAAGTGGTTCAGAGTACTTTTGCAGTAGGCCAAGATCGCGAAGCGGTTGTAACGCCGGATAAGTGAGTAAATAAGTAAGTATATAATCGTAAAGATAGTATTTTGTTTTTTCATCTGCTGAAAACATTTGTTCTACTTCTCTCCTAAAATATCATTCTGGAACAATTTCATGAAGAATTTAATGAAAATATTATGCGAAACAGTCATATATGCCATTCTCCAAGAAAGACTGAAAAATCTTAGGATTATTCTTTAAATTAAACTTCAAGAACATAAATTAACAGAACCAACAGTTTTTTTCCCAAATGTTGTTCCAAGAAAAAAATTATGTATGTAGTAAAAAGGGCGAAATACTACTTAATGGCATACTTCAGGCACGGTTTTAGCAAAACGCACGTATAGACATTAAACTAAAAAGTTTAAAGCTGGAATTAACTGTTGATTTCATATACATTAATAATATTTTTTATACAAAAACAATTTAAATACTTTTTAATCGAAACAAAGGTATTATCAAACGAAGAAGGATTGACGTACAGGAAAAGGTGCAAAAATTGTTTAGAACAATCGCATAAGGCGCTTGTAGGCACCTTCCCTTGAAGTCAATGCTAACCACATCGTGTGGTGGCATTCATCAACTGTCAAAAAGGGGCTCAGCATAAAACGCACACACTGCCATATCGGCAGCTGCGAGATCCATCGCGAATTCCGGCGACGGTTGAGGTTTAACTTATGCTCTTTCGCTGTTCTTTCTTGTGCATTAATGAATGTGCAGTAGTTAGCGAGAAGCTCTCCATAAAAAGCCCAACTGGTTACGGACGTCCGAAGAGCAACGGTAGCGGAAGGGATTACAACCGCGGGGAGGAGAAAACAGAAGGGGGTTCCATCGGCGTTCGTTGGCACGTGATGTGGAAGCACTGGACACACGCATACACGCATAAGGCAGGCAGACCAGCGCAAAAAGGCACTAATTTTCCTTGGAAGCCTGTTTTGCCTATATTTAGCATTTGAGTCATCCAGTCAGGGTTACCTCTTAGGCCAGTTTTGGTCACGGAGCAACGGCTGAACAGTAGCCTATACCAGGAATGCTTTACAGTACGTATAAAACGACCCACAGTTCATTCCGTGCGCACTACGCTGGTTATTATGCGTATGCTCGATCTAGCTGCACATGCTCCATGGGCACGAGTCAGTCGTTCGATGTGCCCAATTGGGGAAGTAAAGGCACATAAACAAACGCAATCAGACAGTAAGCATCCCAACACATCGTTGGCGTCGTGGTTGGTGCGATCGAAAGCGAAAGCTATCGAGACTAGCCTGTGTGAGTCGTGGAACGTGCTTCCCATGCGTGCCTTGAACAGAATTAATTTTTAAATGTTTTGTTCCAGTATGTACGTTTCAGTTCGTAGTTTCAAGTGTTATTGTTATCAAACTTTAAAAATCGATTCATATTCATTTCTAATATGCAAACTGGTGTAATATGTTGTTTGTTGTTTTTATACATTTGATCTTATTTGAATCTTCTTCTCTAATATTAAATTAATTTGTTAGGTTGTTCCCACCCACAAATGATGATCAGTTAGAGCGTCCAGAGTGAACGAATGGGGGAACCATTATCAAGGGTGAACCGTAACAGTGGTGCAGTGAGTGTTATACAGACGCTATCTACACAACGTGTTCGGGATGTACGTTTACGGTCTGCTGCATTGTTGGTGCAAGAGATTTGCCGTTCTCACATTGTAGTCATAACACTCTCGCCACTGTCCTCCTTCGCTAGGTAATAATGTTTCCCTTGATGGTGCTGACGTTCCCGCATCTTCAATGTAGCAAAAAGGATGCAAATGTGATGTGCCATGGCTGTTTCCTGTTTTAATCACTTTGCACACTCTGATTCCTTCCATCCGATTTCAGACACGTTCAGGTCGTACGTGATCAGAACAGGCGAGGAAAATCTCCCTCGATTACGTCACCGGGCGCCGGCAAACGATTCAAGATCAAGTGTAGCTGAGCACGCCTGTTGTGTTGAGCGTCGTGTATCCACAATGCCACGGCCCCAGACGAAGAAGCGAAGCATGCCGCTAATCGCCAGGCCGGTATCTACTCCATCCCCTTCACCAGGGCCAGAAAACCTGTTTGAGCGCATCGTTTGCGCTTCGATTGGACGCTGGGTAAGTGAGGGCTGCATCCAAATATGAACGTTATATATATCCCATTCCCGAGCTGCCGATGACTAGACCATAAGCGGCAAGGCCAGCACAAACGATGGTCACTGCTGATGCCGTTGTGGAACGAGCGGATCGAGAATCCCAAAAAAGTAGAGAAGCTTTATTTTATTGGGTTAGCTATACACCCCTCTTTTATCTGCGTCCCTGCTTCTGTCATTTCCGATTCAAACTGTCTTTCTCTACCGGTTCCCTCTCGCACCCTCAACTTCTTGCGCACTGTTTGATGACGAGATCAATTCAATGGAAATTAGTGCAAGGTGGTCGGACCTAAAGGGAGTGTCGCGGAGTCGGGGAATGTTGCGCATAAATTTCACGCGTATGCTCCCAGACGCAACGAATAGCCGCAAGTTTCATGACAGTTTTTGAGCCAAATTGGGAAAAAGTTGTCCGGTCGACTTTTTTGGACACTGCTCTCTGGAACGGTTGGCTGTTTGTACGCTGTTATTGTAGTGAACCGATGAAGGTTTTCGCGTTTGTTCGATAGCTGGGGAGCAAATGTAGCACAACAACATTGTGCCAAACGTGTAGAGTTATTTTTACTTTCCATTCTTTTCGATCGATTAATCAATCGATCAAATTGAAGCTAACGGGTGCGGGTTTCGGGAGCGAATGCATTGCGGACTGCTTCATTTTACGCTCCGCACCGATAATGATTGATTGTCAATCATAATTTTCTGCCCCGAACTATGCAAACTTACTCTGGTTTGTGAAATACGACTGTTGGTTGTGTGTAGTATTTATATTTCTTGTTTTGTGCCACCTTAGCCAACATGTGAACCACGGGAAAAAATCACCCGATCGCATCATGCAGCTAATGGAGATGCTCGATGGCGTCAGCAGCAGCGCATTTCATCGCATTCGATTAAAAGACAAAATGACGCCATCAACCAAAACCGTTCTGATGAGCCACCATCGCGTCAAAGGTTCGCTAAGTGACCTAATGTCTGCCTCGTCGGACCGCATCGGGACACCGCGCATTATCGCGACTGGCTGTGTAAATTGTTTCATTCTTCGTTCGAGAAAATTCTCCCCGACTCGACAATCGCGGGTTCGTTAATCTTAAACGAAACACTTCGGCAGAACCAATATCTTACGCTTTCTGGCAAATAGCTCGATTGATACGTATCTCCACGCCCAACGTGAAACACTTGCGCTCGTGGTGATGAAGGACAAAAAGGTGCATTTCGTGGAATGCATCAGGCGCCGCACCCGTTAAGAGCAAAAACAGCAGCTATGCAAATAGCCAAGAGACTTTGTGTGGAATGACTGCGTGCTAAAAAGAACCGTGTGCTGATTTTGCAGTTACGGTATGTTCTGCGATGGTCGCTGGCTGATAAGGTGATGCGCTGATGTCACCGAAAACAGATGGCAGACAGAAGCAACAATGTCTAGCCGCTTCGTTGCAAAGCTTCTATGGATTTTACAGCAAACTAGCAAATTACGGCATATAGAGTCTTTACATCTCACAGACAATTAATGTATCAATAGCAAGTGTAATAGCATTAATAGTTATCCATATTATTTTTTCATAGTGTGAGGTATATGAAGGAACAGGATTTTATAATTGAAGATACAGTCATATAGGAGGCCACATTGTTAAAACATGATCTTAAGTGACACTAACCTCTTTAGCCGAACGGTGCAAATTGCATTCCTTTCAAACATACGAATGAACGAACTGTGCCCGACTATCCCGTAAATATCAGCGTTTAGTCATCATTACAAGTTGCAGTCGGTTAAAGTTTATGACCATGAAGTGCATTCCGACAAGTTGGAGGCATTCGACCGACTTTTCACTAATGGCATCGGTGCTATACTGAACACACCGACAGGACCAATGTCAATGAGCCAAACAACCGGTTAGCAAAGGTGTGCAAATAATTCGTTTTTCTTCGACAGTCGGATTATTATTGTTTGCTGTGATTCATTCTGTGCCGTCTTTCATTGAAGGCTTTCTCTAACTGACTAGTTATGGCGTATATCGGGTTGGTAATCGGAGAGGACAAATTTACGACGCTCTGGTCTGAAGTCGAACGCAATCACCGTATATGTGAGTGTCTGCAGAGCGCTTAGTTTCGCTCGATTCATTACCTAGTGAAGCGATAAAACGCACAACTAATTAACCGAGTTATTTGTAAAACAACTTGCCTCCGTCACGCCATCTTCGCCACATGACTTGCGTTTCTGGCCGCTGTACGTGTAGTTTGGGACAGCAGACCATTCCGTAAACGATGGAATACAATATGACACACTTGCTCTAGCTCAATCTCCTTACTGGCGATATCACACCTTTACGTTCCCACCTTTGAGAAAGTGCAGCTGTACATTATTCGCCATTGCAAACTTTCATCGCAAAACTGATGAAGAAAAATGTGGCCCCGAGTTCGTTTTCACCGATTCGTTGAAGTCTAACGTTTTGACAGTGCGATTGTAACACGCCGGGTCCCAAATGTTTTGTTGCTTTCAATAACGAGGTGCACACGCATACAAACGACAACAAAAGTTTGCCAAACAGCAAAAGAACGCTAAACGCCACCCAAAACGCCGACAAAAAAGAAAAGCTTGCAAAACGCTTCCCCAATGCCCGAAAACTTGTGGACTGTGTATACACCGTTCTACACCGTGGCGTTGGCCGGATTGCGTGCGAAGCTGTTGAATGCGAACGAAACAAACCAGCCTGTTTGTTATTATACACTTTGGTGGTTGGTTTTGTTGCCACTGTTGTGGTGGTGTTGCTACGAAAAACAGCCATTCCGGTGTCTTCAAGTTCTGCACCCTTCAAAGACTTCGGAATGGCCATCATCGTCTTCATCCCACCTTCGGGAACAAGCAGTAACAGTTTGCATGGCGCATTGTATGTGCGGCGGCAACTAGTGTTCCGTCGCCTGCACGTTTCGCAACGGCTTCTTCCCAATATCATTTCATTCTTGTTCTTTGTCCATCCCATCTTTGCGGATCCCATCTTTGTCCATCCCTTGTCTTCGGAATCTTTACGGAAGAATCGTTTTACTCCCATCCGACTCGACACGGGAAGATGAACCGCTCAATAATGAAATTTCAGCTAGGGTACTGGCATACTTGCAAAAGGCACGTGGAAGATGCGCTCAAACAGGTTAGACCGACCGTGCAGCAAGCACACTGTTTTGCAAACTCGAACTTGTGGCTTCTTCATTGCCTGATCCACCCAAGGTGCTTTTTTAGCCCGCTAAGAAAAAAAAAAACAAAATAACACAACGCTACAAAACGCACCCGAAAAAAGACGCGACGAGCATTACAATGTTAAATGGAGGAGTTTGCGTTATTTTAAATTTTACCGAAGTTCTCTACGTTCCCTGCAGCAGCAATTCATATGTGTGTGTTTAAGTGGCCGTACAGCTTTGACGTTAAATTGGCCAAATGCGAAAACATTGGGTTTTCCCACCACTCAAACCCGAAAAGGTATACGAGTATGCGTACGGTACGGCACTCGTTCAGCGCACAATCTGAAGCTGATCAGCATCGCAGATGATAATTAATGATACATATCGTACGCTACAAGTAATATGTCTGAATAAAAACAACCTATGGTTACATTTGAACTACTTACCGATGTTGACAATTTTGATACCCTCCACCTCGAGGAACTTGAGTGCGACGGACACATTCTCCAGCTTCTGGCTGCGGAAGGTGGGCCGCTTATTGTGTTTGCTCATGCGCTTCTGTGACAGGACCTCGATTAGCGCGATCAGCCGCAAACCGTCGGACAGATCGCTTTCGAGATTGGCAATTGTTTGGTTGATGATCTTCAGGTGCTCATTGGCCCAGCGCGTGAACGTGTTTTGCTGTATCCGCTTCCACTGCGCGTCTTCGGCCAGGTCTCGTTCCGCTTCCATCTCTGCCTCCTCGTCCGCGTCCGGGTCGTCGTAGTTGCGGGGTTGCTGCTGCTGCTGCAGTTCCTGGTAGTACTGCGGGGTGCCCTGCCGCCCGGAATGGTTGCGATCGAATCCAGATTTCAACGGGTGAGCCCAAACATGATAACAACAATCATCCACATGGAAAAGTGGTCAAAAAAGAAGAAACATAACTATAAGCACATGCTGTTTTTTAAATCTTGTTTTTGTATTTTGGGGCGAAAGAGGAAAAGAATTTGTGCTTCCTTGTGGGGAACATTTAATGCATAAAAGTTGCAGGGAGAATATGAAGAAAGGTGGCAGTAATGTCGTTGCATGATCGTTAGGGTGTATCCCATGGCGGCATTTTCATATTATCCTGTAGATGGCGTCGGGCTTTTGGAGTACGTAACGCGAAGTACGCGCAGGAGGAATTGATAATTTATAGCCTGTTGCTAGTTTTAATCGACATTTCGGTAAGGCATGGTAATGCAGTGGATTGTGTGAGTATTTTTCCAGTTTACGTTCATGTTTTAAAGGGATGCAGTTCGTCCAATTGGTGAACCTGTTTCATATATCAATTTTAATACCATTGTCAGAGAACTGGACTATTAATAAGCGGTGGAAGAATCATTTCCAGCAACAGACATTCAGGCCACTGCTTAAATAATGAAGCAAGTTGATTTAGTTACTAATAAATATTAACTGTACTGTTAGCAAACTAAACCACATTAAAAAAGCTAAAAACTAACAACGATATTAAGGTTTTATTACACAAAATGTACAACTTATTGGACAAAAAGTAACTTTACATTTATAAACAATATAAATGTAAAAGTAAATTAAATGCTAAATGTAATGACTACGGTTCAAGGAACACACACATGGTCTTTTGAATTTAATAAATAAAATAACAAATAACAAACTGATTGCTTTGGTATCGGAAGCACGGTTGTAACGGATAACACTTTTTTTTAGAGATTGTTGCAAATCAACAATCATTTCACATCTCTTATGACGCAGTCCAGAGGTGGTTCGTTTCAGGATATTCATGTATGACGAATCCCAACCACTCGGCCCACTGATTCCCTAGTACAAAAGCTTGAAGCAGTGTTGTAGATTCAGAACTGTGAGAGGTGGGTTGAGACATGAAAATTACTCAAAATCAACCTTCAAGTAAGTGATGATTCGCTAAGGGAAACAGAAATGAATGAATCAACGGATTACCTGACCGCAGATTATCAAACAACTGATTCCGTTGTACATATTTGGACTTGAGTATTACGATCGGTGAAACCGAATATTTGCTTTCCCGAAAGTAGTATATTATCAGAGTTTTGCAAAACTCCATCGATAAGATATTCATACTCAATAATACTGACCACGAGTCTTCGGTAAATGATCGGTGAGTGTGATAATATTTTGTCTTATTTTGAAAACCACGAAATCATTTTCGGGAATGGTTTATCGCTACAACTTTCGCGTCGATTGAATGACCGACTTAATGTTGCCGGTTTTGAACGTGTGTTGGTAGATTTTTTGTTGAAATGTACCCATGGCTGGATGCATATCTTTGCGACAAAGAAAAACTCAAACTACCAAAAGTGTGAGGCGTGGATTATCTTCTTTTTGTACCACCATGATTCCAAACTATGATGCTCTTTTTTCTCCTATCGCACTGTGTCTGTATTCCTTACGATGTTAGTTCTTCTTTTATGGGAAGCGTTCCCATGCTATTTTGACTATAATTCACTTTGTTCCGGTACATCCGAAGTTTCAAAGGGGAGCTATCTGAACGCAAACCGCCGCTGGTTGTGTGGTTCCCCATTCAACCACCAAAAAATTGACGCTAGAGCAAACCCGACCTTCGAAGGGGTGAGAGTTTAGTGATGAGATCTAGTCCAGAATATGTTTTCAAGTTTCAATGGCTCAGCAATTAATGCTCTACAAAAACAGCGCTAATTAAACCAACGAATCCATGTCAACCGCATCTGTTCTGAAAACAAAAAAACCCCGTCGAGGCTTTACAGAATACACTGTTTTGTAGGGTGTTACCCTTTTTTTGTCATACACTGTACACGATCGCTTTTCAAAAGCTCCCACAGATTCCGATCACATTTTGTTCATCTCTTCGCACTTTGGTGTAAGTTCGTGTGTGTGTGTGAGTGTGTGTATTTGTGTGAAAATATTCATTTTTATTGTCCTCCTCATTCGTCGAGATCCTGTTCTCGATGGCTGTGAGCAGAACCCAACACTGGACAGCACCGACTGCGACCGGTCCACAGTGGTGTAAAGTTTTGGAGCCACACACGTAAGCCTACAGACCACCGCGAGACAAAAAACGAATCGAAGCAAAAGGGCCGTTCCGTATTTTTCACTTTCTGATACTTTTTACATCAGACGAATTCTGTAGCCGTGGCTTCAGCCTCCCGTGGAAGATTGAGCCGTCTCTTGTTGTTTCTCTTCACTCCACTAGACAAGCCACAAACACATGCACGAGGCTTGAAAATAAATGTGCCTCGTTCACCGGTAATCACGTTCTTGAGACCCACATAGAATGATCAGTAAGCTTCGTGGCATTTTATCGCACTGCACATTTCATTTGCGTGATTCTAGCCTGCTGCAACAGGCATGATTTTTAATCACTTTTGAAAGAGGGCTCGAGCACCGTGTCAAAGCCCCCCTTCTTGAGCACAGATCTCTTCGCTTCACCGGTAAGTAGTATGCGTTTGTTTACCTTTAAGACAGCTGCCGCCACGCAGATTGTTGATGTTTTCAGTAGCTGATAAAAAGCGATTCACCTGCTTCTGCGCACAGAAGAGATACCACACACATACAGGCCAATCACACAACAAAAATGGCACAACAATCACTTCACTGAGGTACGCGATCAGGCAATATTGATTGGACAACAATGTGCGGGATTGATGTGATAGCACCACCAAATGCAATGGTTCAGGTCGTAAACGCACCTAAACGTAGAAAGAAGCGCTCGCGGGCTCCGGAATGCGGGCGTACGTCTAGACAAGTGCGTCGGTTCGCGTTGCGCGGCTCTTTTTGAATGAAGAAGAGAGAGCAGAGAGCATAATAACAGCCACCAGGCTGCAAGATACCATCACACAATGGGCAACGGGCATACACACGTTGGTGTAAAAGTCATAAATATAAGCAAATCACTAAATTATGTACAGTGAAATGTTTTTGCTAGAAAAGTTGCTAAATCATCGCAATTAGATATGATGTCATAGAGCGACATAATTGATATAATGAATAAAGTTAGCTATTCCCTTAGGAATATTGCCTTTTCAATACGATATTGAATATACAGTATGAATAAAATCTGTTTTCTAAATGTTCAAATTCAAAACACTTTCATAGATTCAAGGCTATGGTTTAATACTGTTGAACAATATAAAATGAGCATAATAATTCGGCATACCACAATAAAAAGGCATAGCAAGTATTCCAAGTGCAGAATATTTAAAAACACATTTTTTATTTTTTTCCTTCCTTCAACACATCCATTAAAATATGTTTCATTCATCATTCAATAATCCCATTAAAAATTGGTTGACGACATAAAATCTTGACTTTCGATGTTCTAACATACGTTTACCCATAGTGCGCTCTCACCCAAAGGCTTTGGTCAGCATTTGCTTTACCTTCCTGATTCCGGGCCTTCCTCAGACTCCGCATCGAATTTGGCCCATGTACTTATGTTACCGGCTTGTGGTGAATAACACAAACAGTAGTTGCTAAAAAAGTGTGCTATTATGCTATTTTAATGTTTTGATTTTTTTTAGTTCGATACTCCCTAGCACTTGAAGGATTCATAATGGGTACAGTAAATAAAATATTGAAAAAAAAAACAGCTGAATCTTAGTAATAGTAACTCACTACAAATGTTTAATAGGGAAATATGTTTGTTTGGTAAAATATATGATTTTTCAAAATGATAAATATTATTTTAACAGCAATACCTTCCCTTACAAATAAAAATATTATTTTAATTTTGTCCCCAACGTTCCCACTATGCGAAATTGAAAAATTGTTTGGTCGATGATACACCAGCTGTTCAAGTAAATCTGAATCACAAACAAACTTTAATTATAACCAAGTAAAGCTGTTTTGAAAATTTTGTGTAGCACATTGCTGTTTACATTTCCATGCTTTAATTGTTTCAAACATGTATTTATTTCACAGCACTCCATATCTCCACATTAGGAATGCAGCCTGGCCGTTCCTTAAGAATAAAAAAATCTCTGGATTTCCACATTCAATAATTCATTAAAATGTTAAGTATAAAATATAGTTTCTATGCAATAATTTGAAACTTTTGTAATGAATACAGCATTCTTAGGATCTCAAACATTTTGAATTATTATTTTTTTATTTTAATCAATTCGATTATCACTTCAATGAGCATTTGCAACATTGCTTTTAAAAAATGTAGTAACCGAATAGATCCAAAAATGCTAAAATTAATCGTATCTATGTGTGAGCGGTACTAAGTATCATGTGCGTTAGTGTTGCCACTGTGCTCAGACCATTCAACTTGTTTGTTTCACGCGCGCCGCTGTACACAACACATGTTCAATGCACAGTGCATTAACGGACGGTAGCGTTGTCATATATTTTTTATGCAAATGAATAACACATTTGTTTTTCCTTTTTAATTCATTTTATAATAAAAAGCAACAATGAAATAAATCACCGTAATGATATCATATTGTATTTGTCTTGATTTGAATTTGCTGATCTAATTTTCTTTATATGACTTCCGAGGCATTTTATTAATGTTCGTGGTATGGTGGATTTAATTTGAGTAATACCCGGAATTTATCCAAGTAGCGAGGACTGACTATCCAACTATGTGGTATCATTAAATTTAGTAAACCACCTTTACTGAATTGATCGTTACGCCAAGCAACATGAAAAAGATGAAGATATTGATAATTTCACATGACAGGACCGACATCAAAACCTCAAACGAACCGTTCTGCTTTGGTAAGGACTAATTATCCGTCTACATGTTAAAGAAAAGTTCAGCGAATCACATATAAATAATCAGCATAAAAAGGCATTTTTTAATTCTTCGAATTGTATGAATAGAAGAAATAAGAAAGAAGAAAGTTATAAAAATTAGGTAATTAAAAAAAATCTCCGTCTAATGAAACCTATATAGTTAATTTAATTGGGTTAATGGGTCACTTTGGCTATTGATTTAAGTGATGGCTTTTGTAAAATGTTGTGCATAACAAAAGACGAATCGAAAAATTGAGTCTGATACATACGCAGGACTGACTATCCTGTTACGTGTAAATTTAAATCACGGACCACTGGAGGTGTAGTGTCATAGAAGAAAAAAGAGATCTCAATAAGAAATTTCTATTCATCAGATTGTAACATAAAAACAACTAGCTAGCACAAGGTGGTAGAATGGATTTTTTAATTACAATCATTTTTTGTAACGATTTTGCCATCTCAATAGCTAACTTTTTGCCAGTTTTGCAAAACAAATGCATCCAACAATTGGAAATGAGCGATTGACTTTTGGTCTGTGTTTTCACATCAGTTGAAGCAGTCGTAGGAAAGAGCTATTGTTTTTCTTATGAAACACAACAACCTGCTTATCTTTCGGACACCTACGCATGTCCTTCGCTGTCAGTAGAGGATTGTGTTTAAAGGCAGACGACCGCTCATTCGACACGTAGTAGTTGCAGTTATTTTGCGGCCAACAACCAGGACGCAGATGGTAGCTGGTATTTTGGTGTTTTTAATCATTTTGCGTGTTAGTCACGATGATGATTCAACGTAAATGTGAGCAAAGCATTGGCACATTGGCCGATTCTTCTTTTAGTGTGTTACTGCAGCAGCTGTTGAATATACGACTAGCAGCTGATTCACATCTTACGTGGTTGTATACATCCGAAATTCTTCCGGTAAGAAAAGTTCGACAAAGCGGTAAGAAGGGACGTAAGTTATGCATTTCTTTGGAAGAGCCAATTAAATGATTGACTGAGCGAGTCGAACATAAACACTCATGTGTATTTTCCAATGAAACACATTCATCTAGGACATGTGTAATTTGTCTGAGTGAATTGTTACGTCCAACCTGAGACTGCTAATCAGATCTAATATATAGGCTATATAAAGTATAAATAGGTATTTTGTACTTCGCTCTTTAAGATAAGATATTTTTTTCAATGATAGATAAGAAGGTCTGTTGCTGTATACTGTTAACAACACATTTGGTTTCAACCAAAAATATTCAAATAAATTTAAAACTCGTAAAAACTTCTTCAATTGCATACATCTGTAGAACTTGTTAAAGCTATTTTAAGTTGCTGAGAAGCCTTTTTGACACATCATTAATAACAGAAAAATGAATGTTGATTAATTATATTGTTCTATTATTTTAGTAAGCAGCAATACCAGCTAGCATTGGCCGTTTTTATGAATATAAAAATTATATGTCTTTAATAGTTACCACTTAATTACTAATAGCACAGCCTACGCTTTAAACCTCACCCAAGGCCGAAAGAATGCAAATTGTAATCACGGTCGTTTAGCAGAAAAAATATTAGTGAAAAGTTGAAGCCCAGTTCAGCCAGTGCCTCTCACTTCTTTGTAAAGGAATATGTTTGCGTAAAAAATTAAGCGAAGCCAATTCATCAACCCTGCTAAGCATTTGGTAATATGAATAATATTATTTGAATATACCTGCACTTGAACATCCATTTTATCGATGAAACTGGTACTTTTGTGGTAAACTCAGGAAGATCTTAAGTGTCTGGATGAAGGATTCGTGTGACGGTAGTGACTGTAGTATTCGGCGATCTACTCTGCTAGAGATCACTTAAGTAACGGTGCGGTGTTTGTGGAGAGAGTGGCCTTGGTGGTGGGTCTGTGGTTTACTTTCTTGCCCTGCTGTGCACCGTTCTATCACTTGAGCCGATGCTCTACACACGAAACATTACACTAATTACACTGTTGTTTGAATGATTCACGCCTCGGGAAGGTCGTTTGCCGGCACGTGTGTGGTGTGTGGTTGTGTGTGATGCTGTACCCGAAAATAGTCGTGTTATTATTTTGTTTACATAAAGGTATCTGCAGGATGCGCGCTTTTCACAATTAATCACACGGTTGGATAAAAATAAACAGCAATTAATCTGAAGAAGAAGAAAACATAGAGAAACATGCAAACACTATCCGTTAAACACATGTCACGTTTTTCCCACTCATCGAAGAAAGAGAGAGTGCAGAAATGCACAGAGTAATCATGTAATATGAAACAATTAATTTAGGTATATACGTTTAACAGCAAGGAAAAGGATCATACACGAGTTATTACATTGGACTTTGTTTTTCTTTGTCCGCCCTCACAAACATTGGCAAAAGTTTGACCTGTTCCGGAACATTCCTGAATTCACCGTTTAATATCCAACGGGCGGGAGCAAGGTTGGTATATTTAGTCTGTGAAACGGTCATGTTATTCAAAGCGCTCTCACGCGAACGCGTACAACTACGCACAGCAACATCATCAACTTAGCACCCAAACCGTGGGTGGGAAAACACACATACGGGAGAGGGGAGCATAGAAGGATAATTTACAACCTTTCAGTAGCGCCGTGTTCCGAGGTGCGTTTCCACGATAAATATTGCGCGATGCTTGCTGTATTGCACTGAGCGTCGATGTTCGGGGACAACTCGCTAAAATCATTTACAAGTTCCTTCCTATAATTCGACACATTGGGCACATGCTGGAGCACTGTTTCGATAGCAATAGAAATTGAAGATCACTTGATGAGAAGCTCGTGTTAAATTACGTGTCGATGCTTCCTTTGCAGGCGCAGTTTAAAAAATAACACTCACGTTTCTACTATGTCAGGTGAATGAAAGTGCACGCGATTCACTGTAGAACGCAAAACCTGTAGTCGGATACGATCAACACTTGTCTGTCGATTTCCTTTGCCCGCCGAGCGCAGGGGCTAGGAGATGGGGGTGCCTGTTTTAAAAATAGCTCAACCACTCTATTCAACCGTACAGCGTACTGGTAACTTCCTCCTTTAAGATCTCGAGACGACCTCCCAAGTAAAAGAAAAAAAACCATCTACACTTAAGCGATCGCACGATCGTGAATGAATCATGGGATGGTTTATTGAAAAGCAGATATCTTTTTTACCACGCCTAAAGATTCACGTCTTAATGTTCACAGGCATTTTAACGGATACATTTTCGCAGCCACTCCACACCTCGTTTTTTGTTTGGCGAATGAGAACAAACAGGTGAGACACAGTGCATCTGCGTTCAATTTCAAGACACGGTGCATATGGCTTACGGAAGAGTGTCTATTTTTGGTAATCGGTTGTTTTAGATGCATTCAGAATAAAAAAATGCGGTGCTGGTGTTTTGTAGCATTTTGCTTCCTTCTTTTTCATTGACTCCCAGATGTGTAGCAAGTGTCTAACTTACGGTCATTAGCTTTCTTTGAAAAAACGTTGTTTATGTGCCTTCGCGTCACATTTCCGAATTATGGCATATGGGATTTGGTATTGATATGTGGGAGACGGCAAGCCACGAAACATTCGTTTTATGTAGAATAAATAGGAATTTGGAAATTTTGAATGGACTCTTTTTTAAGTCTAAGACGGTGTATTGATAGTTTTATTGGCAGGTTGTTGAAACATTAAGGCAATTGATTCTATTTTAGTATTATTGATAGCTTATTTAAAAATAAAACGAAATACTTCTTATTACGTTTCTTTAAATTACGTTTCAGTCAAAATGTACATCTATTCTAAGCATTCGATGAATCGAAAAACACTTCCTGGATTATGATCACTTGCCATAAAATATCCTCCACTTCACACCGTGATATTTCAAGTTCACAACGATCTACTTGGCTACTTCAGCCCCAGTCCTTCCAAGAATCGCAATTTTCACTCCATACTTCGTTTCATCGGTCATAACTTGTCCACCGATATTGTGAGTCGGACGGTGACGGGAACGAACCGTTGCCAAATAACAGCTGCCCCCGGTATCGTCGTCATATGCCAGAAAATAAGCAAGCGTTTTTCGGGTGCCAAATTGGATGAACCTTCCCTGCCGAACGCTGGGCGAATACCCCATCGCTTGTCAGTCCGGCGGTTGGATCTTGCCGATGGCCTCAGATCTCAGATGTCGGGTGGAGAGCTTCGCCTCACTTGCCTACCCTGTCCATGCTTTGTTTCCACCATGGCCAAAATATATTTCCCATTACTTATAATGCTTTCCGTGCTCCGTTTGCATGGTGTACCAGTGATAGAAAAAATTCACGTACCAGTGGCACACGCTCGCGCAAATGGCAGAACGGGAAAACAAACAAACATTCGTGAGCGCATACAACTGTGCATGAATACTTGGCGCACGAGCACAAGTGTGCGTGCTTGCGGTGTCTGCGCTTCTGCTTAGTCCGGGAACCGTTTTCCACCGGCATTTTCCCAAGCGAAAAACTGAACTCTGGTGAGTGAACGCGTGTGGCCGAACACGAATAGAAAATGAGATCCCCGCAGGTCGCAAACACTGTATGTGTGTTAACACTGTACACGCTGATTCACTTTTGCACTGCCTGATCTCTTCACTCTAGCCGTCACTGAGCACAACGTCAAGGAAGGATGAGAACGGGAATGCGGTTTGCGGGAGTTGCAAATCGCAAATTACGCTTTTGATGCATCCCGAATTTTACGATTGTCCATTCCTGTGCTGTGTTTTGACTGTTTCGAGATTTTCTTCGCTTTCATAACACTTGCGTCACAAATCATTGGTTTATTTTCACAGGGCCAGGTGTATTGCGTTTTCACTTCTGACACCATTCACCATATCACGTATAGAATGGGACTGAACAACTAACTATACGACTACGTTGCACTTTTTTATAATAACACGTTGCGAGTTTTCTACTCTACAACAATGGAATGTTTTACTGTGTATCACCAGAATCACCGAAAAATGATCAGATTAGATCACCTGAGCAGAGGATATGTTGCGCAGCGCATCGAAGAATGGCCGTTCTGTAGAAGATTGCACTAGAAATCTTAAGCGCGTGCTAACCGATCGAACCGACAACGTTAACTACGATCTGGTTGTATCTGTGGTGGGTAGTGCCGGTAAGTGAGAGTTACCGTCTGTTCCCTGCCGGTAGTATGTGATCTGAGGAGGGTCGTTCGCACACTGGTCGTCGTTCGATTGGATGGAGAAAAAAAATGGAATAAATTGTTGAATTGCTAATAGATAAATAAAGGATCGCGTACGATATGTTATTTAACAATCTAACTTTAAATGCATAAATGTGCATTCAAACAAATGTTTAAATTTGATTATTGCAAATTTTAATTTTGTTAATAGTTATATAATAATTAATGATAATTATATAACTTTTGTTTTGTAATGGTATCGACGACCAGGCTGTTTTAGATTTATTTTACCACGTAGCAGGATAGTCATTTCATGTTGCAGGGGAACGATCCGGATGAAATTTTGGTCCTGGTCCGTCGTGCGAAACATCCGCGCCGATATCACTGCGATCAGTGATAATTTGTATTATTAGATTGCACTGAATTAATGTTTTTTTCTTATGTTGTTAAAATGATTTTTAACAAAAACTAAAACCACAACCGTGTTTTACCGGGATAAGGCAAAATACAAGAAGGAAATGCTTTGTAAAGATGGCAATTATTGTATTCATCGGCACACGCGGTGTCGAAAATACGGCAACAAGGCCGTCATAATGGGAGCAAAATAGAAAAAAGAGTAATACTATAAAGTAATATTATGTTTTAACCTTCATTTCAATGACCACCTATCCGGGTATGTTTGGTACATTTAATTCTAAATTATTTTCGATAAATCTATTTTATTTTCTACTCCTTATCTTTAAAACTATCTTTCCGGTTAGGTAACACATTTTTAAGTAATTTCGCCATTTTATGTGGTAGTGTTTAGTATGATGAAGCTGTACTTTGGAAAATTAATTGAATACGACAGCTACAAAACCTGTTACCTATCAAAACAGGTTGGTTTACAGTATAATGCACCTAATCTGAATTAGAAGTCCTAACAACAAATAATACCGCATATTTCAAACAACACAAAACATTTCAAAACGTAAAATAGCAAAATTCCATGCATCCATAGAAATAGAGTTGTATTTTTGGTTATTGAAACAAAGGTTAAAAACCCCTGCATCTTATTGATTGTCATTATTAAATGATACATTTTTGATACTTGCTTAATGGTCTGCAAGTGTAGATGTTTGCGAAAGGCATATTTCTACATATGCATTTGCTTATGAACAAAATATGACCATTTTGTCCGGTACAGTGCATCCACCATTCTCACTGTGATTGAGAAATTCATAACGTACCAGCATTGGATAGGCATGCGCAAGGAACGGCGTCTGCGCCGGAAGGATGCCTTCTCAACTTTTGTATCCACATCACCAATACGTACAAAGCTGCTTATTTCTTCTACGATGGTGGAAGGGAAATTTGTTTACCATCCCGCGTGTGTCGTTGCTCCGCATGTTCACACAGGAAAATCGTATTGGGGAAAATTTGTTTACAGACAATGCTGAATTTTGTGTTCGTTCATTCGTTCTAGCGCCACTCGCAAGCGCACTCTTACGTTCTGGTCCATTTTTTCCGACGATAATGATCCATATGGTGCGTATGGGTGTGATTGTGAGGTGCATATTTGTTATGATCGGCATCGCGGGTAACCTCGCCACGTGTCCCTGACAATTTGGTCGATCGTTAAAATTCGGATACATGTACTGTGGCTGATTTTACGCCAAAAAAGGCGATTCCACGACCGCACTCATGTGACAGCACGGCAGTGCACTAATGGATTCATCGCTTGGGAATAAGCCAGAAGTATGCCACCGACTGGTGATTCGCGCCCCAAAGAAGCGTGTGAGATGGAGCCTTCGATCATATCGGTACGTTTTAGGTCGGCTACGGGCAGAGGGTGCTAAAGGATAGGGCAGAAAGCCTTCGTGCAGAAATACGAATAAAAACATAAACACATATACACACACGCACACAGTACTCGCCACCATTCGTAATGCCCTAAAAGGTAATGAATCTCACCGGTCGGAATGAACGGCCAGCATGTTGCTTTGCTTACGGAGCTGACGTGACCTCCAGCACACTGTCAGTGACGACGGTTCGCGGAAGCATGGCACGAGAGGGATGAAAAGACGGAGATTCCTCAATGGTCTACAAACAAGGCGCCAGATTGTCACCCAGAGAGGTTCCAAGGAGGTTTATGAATATCGCAATGGGCGAGTCCTCGGTGGGGCTGATGACTGGTTTGAGAGTCGGTGAAGGATGAATTGATTGTTACTTGTTTATTGAGTATATAGGAGTGCATGTTTGTTTTCATGATATTCAATTTGCCATTAAAACGTAGGTATGGCTCTTTTATTAATTCGCAACATTTCTGTAATAAACATTATGAAATCAACGTAAAATATGTGTTATTTATTTTTTGAAGCATTGAATATCAAATACAGCATAACGTAAAGTCCGTTAATGTTGAGCACTAAATTAATATTTTGTTAATGGAAGACTTACTTGAACTAATTAAATCCGGAACTTTTCTACATGGCAAGAATTTTTCTTGTTTTCAACAATATAGCGTCTATTGCTGCCGAACAATGTCTGTTGGTCACGAATAAGAAATATTGTTTGATTTGTGGCTTAAGGATTTTTGCTCTTCAAACTGAGTAGGGAATGGTCAGGGACACGTATCGCATAAAAATGAAATGCTAGTGTCATGTAGCATAGGAATTACATGAAATACGACAAGTTTAACAACCGGAAGCGCTTGTGATCGATCATAATGTGTCATTGTTTTATCAGCGTTTCTTGACTGACCAATGAAAGCTTTACTATGCAATTGCAATTGAAAATAATATATTCAACCATAATTGTGTGGATGAATAATTTCCTATAAGTAGACTGTGTTTACTATCACACACACATAGTGGTGGTCACACGACATGGCAGTATTTGAACCAAATCTCGGCAAAAGGGTAAATAGAGTCCCCATTGAGTTTCCGGTTTACATTTTAAATTTGAGTTTCAATTAGCACTACTAATATTTAATAATTTTGTGGAAGTCTTATTACAGAGAAGCTATTCGTAAGTGCTTAGGGAATCTAATTCAGTGCTCAAAAGGGTTTAAAAATTTTCAAAGGCATTACAAAAACGGAGAAAAATATTTTCCCTGGGTGTTCGTATAGTTATGTAATGTGGAAAAATGTTGTATGTGACAAAAACAAAAGTTAAAGTTTGTGCGAAATTATAATTTCTTTTCAAAATGCATGTTTTGTTATTCTTCTGGATCTGGAGCTTTGAAATAGACAAAATTGTATAAAATTGGTAGAAATTTTCTATCGACATTTTGAAAGGGTTTGAATGGCTCTACTAATGGCTAGCTTTAGATCTAACTCTGAACCCTATGTCATGTTCTGACGAGGAACAATAATCGTTACAAGAAAAAAATATCACTTAAGGAGTCTGGCCGAAGTGTTCAAAATAATGTTTGGGATTAATTTTCATGGTCGATGTAAAAAACCACTTTTTTGATTTTTTTGACATATCAGATAACAAACATGAACCGAGTACACCCGGAATAAGGTGCCCTTTCACGGTTCGGAGAAGGAA